>JAOWBL010001127.1:0-15953 GCA_028564865.1 Zenarchopterus dispar | reverse complement strand
TATATATATATATATATATATATATTTGTTCAATGCTAAATTCTCATCGTACCGCCTGGTCTTGTTTCATATCAGGTTTTTTTAGTTCTATTTATTTTTTGCACCTTTAGTCCTTCATAAATACTCCTTCTCATTTCAAATCTGCCTGGAAGTTATTTATGTATTTATACCTTGATCTCATTACTGAATCCTTTTTAAACAGTTAACATAATGAGCCAAGGTCAAAGAATCTTAAGGTGCTTTTTAAACAAATTCATTTTCAATCTATAAGTTGCTGAGATTGTCAATAAAAACATCGATCGGAGCCTGTCACTGGTCAGGACTCAGTTGTTTAGTGTGAACAACTCAAGGACTCTTAAAAAATGCTCACTTACACATGGCCAAGCCATTTCTGACACCAGAACAGATGTTTACTGAATATCTGGAAATAGATATCCGTCAAATGTCATAAAAACTGGCGACTCAAACCTCTGAGCTGATGAAGCGAGGCATCGTTGAGGCCATTGAGGGGAAGAAAAACCCGCAGGTCAATAAACAAATCACAACAAATATTGCAGGATGTTCAGGTCCATTTCAGAATCTGACCATTTTTGCCCAGGTAGGAAAAACGTCCTTTTATCACGTTTTTTTATGTTTTAGTGTTGACGTTGCGTAGTTTGTCCACCAGAGGGCCCTCTGATCCCACCTGCTGGCAACACGTGATAAACTTGACCCTGAGCTTTAATATATCAGACTAAAAGTGATATTTCTAGTACAAATACAACAGATTTAACTTCCTATTGCACTGTTATTACTTAAAAACTCATAAATATAATTCATTAGGGGATATGAAGGAATTCTGTTTATGTTTCAGGAGAAAATTATACAGTACACTGCAATTATTGGATTTTTATCAGTATTGACAAAATTTGTTTTTTAAAAGAAAACTCAGTTTGAGAAACATATTCTCTCAGCTGATAATTTAAACTACAAGTTATTAATTCAACACTGGAGATAAATAGGACTGTGTTCTTTTTAGTTCAGGTAAAAATCCCCACAGAGGTGACGGGAACGGTGCCAGGATGAACGAATGAACATTTCTTTTGTCAGTCATTCAACAATCTAATTCAGGACCGATGAAACACTTTCAGTTCAGTCACGTTGTTAAATATCAACATGCTGAACTTCTGCTTCTGGCTAATATTGAAATTATTTTAATGGGATATGATCCGATAACGCCTGGAAGACGCTGCAGTCACAGACTCAAGATGGCGGTATTTTCAGCATTAGCATATTAAAGTGGGATTCATTTTATTTTGCTAGTCATTGTTGGTTGTTTACCATCGGTGCATGGTGATGACATCAGTCTACGTCTCCTCATCGTCCACACACCACCCTCGGTATCGTACCCAGGACGCAGATGTAAGTCGAACAATGTGAGGGGTAATAATCTTATTTAAACTGTGGAAATTCTGACGTGTTTTGGAGTCTTGGAGACCGACTGAAGGATTTTTCTTGGAACAGAACCAGCACCGGAGCAGGTTTGGAGTTAATGACCAACACAATCCAGTTAGTTTAAAAGAGAACCTCCTCATCAACACATTTATGACCCATTTATGGGTTGTGTGCTCATGGGGGATCCTGGACCACTGGGGAGGAGGGCTGAGGTGTTGGCAGGTGATGACGACAGTAACTACCCTTGTTATTCTTTGTACTAATTATAATATCAATAATGATGTTAGGATTAATATTATTATTGGCTCTAGGGTTGTTGTTGCTCTAATGTCTCTTTTGTCTCCATTATTAATATTATAAGTGCTTTATTTGCAGGTAAATGTACTTCTTCTCCGTGTTTATATGTAAATGGTCAAGTGTGGATATGTGTGTAAGTGGTTGGCTATATATTTATAATTAAACGTATGTTCATATGTGTGTGTAGGTTTGTGTGTGTATGCGCAGACATTCAAAATGTGTATAAACTTACACACAGCCACTTTTCTCACACACAAACACCATTCTGTGTTTGCCTTTTTTTGTTTTTATGTTTATTTGTCTTTTATTATCACGTCTGTCCTCTACTGTAATACATCACATAGACACTACAGTGATCACCACACTACACACACCACACTCATCACTGTCTAGTCTTTTTTTTCAGTCTTGTACTTTTGTGTTTCACATTAGTGGTTTAGTCCTCCAAGGTAGAATTAAGAGTTCAGATATTAATAAAATATGTGAGATTAGACTGTTAAGGAGGACGTGTGAAGGACACACACCCCACATTCATGCATCATATGAAAATGTCTGCTGCAAAAAAAACAAACAAACAAAAAACCCCACACATTTGTGATATACCCTTCAGACAGTTACTACATGACCGACTTGTCATACGATGTTGTCAGTCACATGGTGTGAACACAACTTAAAGACCCTTTGTTGTTCAGTCATATAGTTTGAACAACAAAGCAATCTGCTGATGTTAAAGGTTGTTTAGTGACATCCATCCTGCTTGAATGAATAATTTAAGTTTCGTCTGGACTCAGGAATGGATCAGTCTGTTTCTCCTCTTCTATGTGGGTTAATCTTAATGAGATGATTCACTTTTGCTCTCCAGAGGAATGAGAAAAAAACAAACAAACAAAAACAAGCACGAGATGTTATTTTCCTTTGATCACATCCACTTACCTTGATTAACATAAATTTGTGCATGGGCTCGTACCACTGCAGCAGTATCACGCTGGACTCCAGAGCGCAGCACAGGAACACACAACCTCGCTGCTTGTTCTCAGCTACAACAGGGACAAAAAAGACAAACTACATCAGTCCGTTATCACAAATAATCAATAAACACTATAAAACCTCAGAGGAATCTCTCTGTTCAACTCTTCAACCACTTCAAACTACATCTCAGAGCATTTTCGTCACGGTGTCGTGTTACTTGGGCTCACCAACGGAGCAGGTCTTGCAGCCTTTGGTGTCTGGTATTTTACACGTCACTGCACATTTTCTATAAAAAAACAAAAAACAAAACAGAACTGACATGAGCAGATTCTTCCATCTTTTATAATCAAACACAAAAAAGGGCAAGATGACATCCAGAGTAAGGGACGGTCCAGTGTTACCTTGGTAACAGTCTGTGAGTTGGTAAGGGAACCATCCTCTGATCTTTCCGAGCTTGTTCATACAACTCCTTCAGTGAATGTGAGTGAAGCTGCGACGATTTGCCTGAAATACACAGAGATAAGACCCGACTTCATCAGGAAACCTGTTCAATGAAACAAGTCTCGTATCTGCAGCCAACAGACAATAAACTGAAAACAGTCTAAACCACCAGAGTCGGTTAAAATCAACGACAATGTGCAGTAGCTATGCAACCACTGCACCACGCAGTTTCACTATCACTAGTGTGTGTGTAAAATTAGCTAAGTTTATTTGTAAGGTAATCTTCAAGAGCAAAGACCCACGATGCTTTCACATGACATATAAGGAAAAGAAAAAAAAAAAAAGAGGTAAAAAGAAAAAAAAAGTCACGTGTGGAAAATGAGCAGGAGAAGAAAAGGATAAAATAAAGTGCAGCTGAAAAAATAAATTCAAAAAAAGAAAAAAAAAACTTTTAAGGTAGGATAAACTTTATTATTCAGAAGGAAATTTGTTTGGGGCTTAAAAGTGCAAAAACACAGCTACTATTATACTCAGACACGGCCATCGACAAAGATAAAATATCAGTAAGAGCTTACAGTTTTTCTCATTTCTCCTTATGTTATTCTAATGCATACCTTGTATACTGTAGACTTTGAATTATTAAGTTTAAATGATGGCCTAATGGTTATAGTCAGATGTTCTGTCAATGAATCTGATTATTTGTTCATCTTTTCTGTTTAGATTTCACTGACTTTTAAATATTAGGTACTGTAGCTTTAAGTGGATGAATCAGTCGGTCACGTGACCCAGTGACGTCTGAACCGTCTAATTTCTGGGTCCAGTCTCACGCAGAACTAAGTTTTGTTGCAGTTCCTCGACTGACCACTAGAGGCTGGCTGAAAAAGCGAGTCCATTAACCCTTTATGTTAAAATGTCCAACTTTAGGGAAGAAATAAAGATTTTAACAGCCTGGTTCAAAAACTGTTTTGGCCTCAATCAGTTGATTTAACATCCATAACAACTGTGAGGGGGGTGAATTTTTTGGTAGCATGACAGGAGACTTTATACAAAGAATTACCTTTACCGCCAATATGATTGATTGACAGTTGGCTCAGCCAATGGTAAGTCTTTACCCCCACCCCCCCCACCCCGACTCAGAGGTTGACTTTTTACTAAACACATCAAAACAACAGGTAAATATTTGCAGCAAATTGGAAACAAAATAAAATGTTAACCCTGGAGCGCTGGACTCGTTGTACTTTAAAATAAAAAAAAAAAAAAAAAAAAAAAAAGACAGATTAGCTTGCACAAAGCCCGGCTAGCTCAGTCGGTAGAGCATGAGACTCTTAATCTCAGGGTCGTGGGTTCGAGCCCCACGTTGGGCGAGTAACTTTTAGAAGTAGAAGCCTAGTGGTTACAGAGGTGGGTGTGAGGGTTCAATTCCCCGGGTTGGAAACGGAAGTGGGCCCCTGAGCAAGCCCCCCCCCCCCGGTCCTGCAGCAACCCACTGCTCCTAGCGTAACTAGTGATGGGTAGCAGAGGACACATTTCAGTGTGTTCTGTGAGATAATATAGTGACAGAGAGCTTTTGTTTTTTTCTTCTTTGTACTGGTTTCTTCCAGGTTGAAGTCTGGAGTGAGAGCTGTGGAGCGTGCATGTAGACCGGTTTAAGTCCCGTCAGACATTTACTGCACATGCACAAAGTTTATCTGGACGTGTTCGTCCGACTTTGAGCCATTTCAGTTGGACAAATGCAATAATTTGATTTTTTAAACATGTTAAAGCCTTGTGTAGTATAAATGTTCAACACTTACCTGATACAGACATGAGGATGCTACTGATGGTGTAGACCCAGGTACACTTCCCAGGATACAACTGGAAGGGAAACAAGACACGTCAGGTGACTGTTTTCTATCGTTTCACTCTTTTTTTTTTTTTAAAGCCTTTTCATTTCCTTTCTACTCTTCTGGACTTTTTTCTGATCAGGATTGATTCTTTCACTTTGTCATTTATGATCTGAGATTTACGCCGAACACCGAGAAGTAAAACAAAATCATCAGTTTGATGGATTGCTGCCAGTTCAGGAGTGAAGGTCCTACCAGCTCCATGGTGCCCTCAGAGCCGCTCAGGTTCAGGGTGTAGATCCCTTCCTCGGCTCCGAGGATCAGGTGCTGCTCTGAGAGAGGAAAAGAAAAAAAAAGCGGGATGATGAGACGGGAGCCTGACAGGATGAAAGAGGACTGTCTCCACGGTGATACAACCTTTGGAGGCGTAGTTCTCCCAGATCGTGGAACAGTTTACTTTAAGAGGGCAGCCGTGGAAGACCTTTTTAAAATAGACCTGGAGAAACATTTTTAAACTCATGTTATCTTCTTCAGCAGTTCAGTGAGGAGACTTCACACCTCACGTGAACAGCTCAAGAACATCCAACACAGAAGCAGAACAGACATGAAGGGGTGAAAAACTCACAGGAGGTCTCTTCAGGATGGGGCTGGGACACTCTGCAGGTTCCTGACAACAAACCACAAAATAAGAAGAGGACCAGGTGAGGAACAGATGAGGAGAAAATGGTAGAAGTTTAGATTATTTTCCTCTATGACCCTCATTTATTTAATCCATCCATCTTCTTCCACTTATCCGTGGTCGGGTCTAAGCAGGGAGGCCCAGACTTCCTTCTCTCCTTCGTCCAGCTCATCTGGGGGGATCCCAAGGCCTTCCCAGACCAGTCGAGAGACATAGTCTCTCCAGCGTGTCCTGGGTCTTCCCCGGGGTCTCCTCCCAGTGGGACATGCCCGGAAAACCTCCCCAGGGGGGTGTCCACGAGACATCACCAGATGCCCGACCCACCTCGTCTGGTTCCTCTAGATGTGGAGGAGCAGCAGCTCTACTGTGATCTCCTCCGAGCTTCTCACCCTCTCTCTGAGGGAGTCCCCGGACACCCTACAGAGGAAACCCATTTCCAGCTGCTTGTATCCTCGATCTCGTTCTTTCTGTCACTAAGGTGACGGCCCCTCCCAGAGTCGCCACCTTGTCGTGGTGGGGGGGTTTGAGTGATCCAGTGATCCTTGGGGCTCGGTTGTCCGGGGCTTTAAGCCCCTGGTGGGGTCACCTGAGACAAACAGGTCCCAGGTGAGGAGCCAGACAAAGCACAGCTCAAATGACCCCGTATGATGCACAAAAACAAGCGTTCTCGTTTTCCCTTGCCTGGACACGGGTCACTGGGGCCCCGCCCCCTGGAGCCACGCCTGGGGGTGGGGCTCGATGGCGAGTGCCTGGTGGCGGGGCCTGCACCCATGGGGCCAAGCCCGAAGAGGAAATGTGGGCTCCCCTTCACATGGGCTCACCACCTGTGGGAGGGGCCAAAGGGGTCAGGTGGTGGTTGAAGGCGGGGACCCTGGCGGCCCAAACTTCGGCTGCAGAAGCTGGCTCTAGGAAGGTGAAGGAACCTGAGCTGGTCGAGAAGTTCTGACGAGGTATAGTTGGACTCACCTCGACACATGGGTCGGGCTCTGGAACCAGTCCTCTTGAGAGGGGCTGGACCCTGTTCCACTCTAGAGCTGCTCAAGGTGACAGGCGCCGTGCAGGGGTGGGCATACTTACTGCCCCTCCCCCGGCTCGGTGCCTGGACATTGGGGTTCACACCAGCTAATTTAAGCCACGCAGAAATCACAAACGAGAAGCCGAGTACATCCTTGCTGCTCATGCAGGAGGCGACGAACTGAGCGTGCTCTCCTGAAGTTCACGAGAACAATGGCGCACGGGTTGTTTGAACGGATTACCAGGTGACAGTTTCTTCTGTCGAAAATGGACAGACAAGACCACAAAACTTGATACAAGCGGTGAGAAGAAGAGGTGACGATTCAGGTTTGTGTTGAAGCTGAAGAACCGGGAACCCTCAAGTTCTTCAGTTGAAGGTGAACTCGTCTCCATGCCAGCGTAATCTGGAGAAAACTCTGAGTCCATCTGTCTGACAGCAAAAGCTCATGATGTCAAGCATTAAAAAAAAAAAAGTTGTGACGTCTGAAACGCTGTGATGGGACCTGAAGAGAGCTGGGATGAACAAATACCTCCACGTCTCCATCAACTAACGCAACGCTGTGAAGAAGGGGGGTGGTTCAGACTCCTCCATAATGATGCTGGACACTCAGAAGTTTATGATTTTGTACTTATATGAAAATTCCTTTTCTTTTTTTTTACATGATGATTATTATCAATGCTTTTTTTTTTTTTTTTTTTTAAACTCTTCATCCTTACTGCTACCTTTGATGGAGGTCGCTGCCTGCGGATGCCTTTAGGGGGGAGTTCAGGAGGGAGGAGGTCTGCCGGGTTTTCATGAAACTGGACAGGTATGGTGGAAGGGTCTGGATGACACACACACACACATTACATAACTGTGCTGCATTAAGACTTAACAAGTGCAAGAATCGTCAGTTTTAAGATCAGAGTTTCCATCAGGATTATTCTGCGTTAGAGTTTTACGTTTACACTTTAAATAAGAGAAACTACAGCTTCGTTTTGGACAAACAATTCAAAGTGCCGCTCTGCCCGACGGGCCTCAGAGGAGGTGGTTGAGCGTCTCACCCGAGTGTCGCAAGGCCCGTGAGGCCCGAGAGGCCCGTGGACTGGGCGTGGGTCTGACGTGGGTCCCGCTGGACGTCCTGATGAGCGAGGACGGAGCGTACAGAGAGGAGGGCTTCCTGCTGCGATCGTCCTCTCCGGCCATGCTTTCCTCCGAGCTGGTCCGGGCTTTGGGCTGCACGCGGAGGAACAAACAAACAAACAAAAACAGCTGAATGCCGTTCATTGTTATGTTGAGGTTCCTTTTTCACTCTTTATGCCTTTTTACCACTAAAAATGTTGCCGTAGAAGTACAATAAAGCTCTATTCTCTTCTACTCTATAAATTAGTTTTTTCATTCGCAGTTTTCAGGTCCCTTTTTTTGGAGCCTTTAAGTGTAATTCTTCAGTTATAAAGTGAAGGTAATTCTGGGCGTGAACTACACAGTTTTGTCACCTTTAACGCATGTACAGGTGAAGATTATTTTATTCTGTGGGGTGGTGATCACCTTGGGAGGAAGGGGAGGCGGCGTTTCATCCTCCGGCATGATGAGGCTGTGACGAAGAAGGAGAGCTGGTTCACGGCGCTGCGGTGATGTTGGAAATAAACTAAAATACAGACGGGAGTGTGCTTGGCTCACCTGGAGGATTGCATCGTAGGGCTGAAACAGAAAACAAACAAACAAAAAAGAGTCAACGCAATCGACTGAAATGATGAAGTAATGAGAAAATAACTCAGATTATTTAGCTTCATTTTCTGGACTTTTGTGAAACTGTGATGTCTTCTTACATGTCCACGTCGTCGTAATCATCATCTGAGTCTGTCTCCGCGTCTCTGGCAGGAAGAGGAAAAGGAAGTTGAAGGTTTGAATCTGACTGCGGCGTTATTTAGTGTCGGACTGCTCTGTGATCCGGTTACCTGACTGGACTGTTGCTGCTGCCCGTCGATCCTGTTGACGGCCTCAGCTGGTGAAACCAATTAAAGAGCTATTAATAATAATAACTGATGTTATATAGTAACATTTATAAGATTAAAATGAAACACAGGATCCATTTCCCATCATCCTCTTTGCTTCTTAATAAACAGCTCTAACTGGTCGATGATGCTGCACGTATTTGTCACGTGAACACACGTCTGTGCACGTGTGGACACATAACAGGCAGGGGTTTCTGCACGCTGTTGGCGTTTTAGAGGCTGTGATTTCAGATACCAGTGACTGTCAGGGCCACGCTGATGGGGTTGAAACTGCAAAGTTACGCGAGACTTTGATTTTAATTCAGCATTTTGGCGTCTGAGCGTGCCGTTAAATACAACCTCCAAACGTCATCTCGCAAGCAGCAGATCCAGATCAGGAAAACCGTAAAAAGGTTTCAAAACAAAGCACGTACCGTAACGCTGGGCGACTGCGTCTTCATAGGCCTCTGAGTGTAGATCTGTTCAACTAAGAGACGGCAAGTGAAAAAAAATGTAACTGTTTAATGTCTCAGTCGAAGTTTTTCTTTCTAAAAGTTGAAAGAAAATTAAACAAAAGCCACAGAGGAATAAATGTGTTTTCAGTGGCGAATAATCAATGATTTGAGCTAAAAAAAAAAAAAGAAATCAATAGAAATAATAATGGTGAAAATGTGTTTTCTTACAGCTTATGTCAGAATTGGTCCTCTCTGCCTGGTTGTGCTTGTTGATAGACTGGATCCTCCTTAAAGGCGGCGCCACCTTAAATCAGAAAAAACACCAGCAGGTAAGCAGCTGTTCTGACTCCACCTTCACCTGAAGACAGAAGGCGGTTAACGACCTTTGACCTCTAGTACCACAGGTGGGAACCTGGGAGATATTCCTTCAACTGGCGCATTAATCAGGTTTTTAAAATGAATTAATTTAATAATTATTTTTAAGTCAGACCAGTTGGTAACATCCTGTTACAGAACATTTGATCCATGCATCCGTTACCTCAAGATTGGATTATTGTAATTATTTGTCCTAAAATTGTCAAAAAAAACCAAAACAAAACCAAACAAAACTCCAGCTGATCAAAAGTCCTGCAGAGCTCTGACGAGACCTCGTAGGAGAGATCATATTTCAGCAGTTCAGTAATTACAGATAAAACTGAGAATAGAATTTAAAATTCACATATAAAGCTCTTCATGACCAAACTCCACCACATCTTAAAGAGTTTATAGTTCCATATTTTCCCAGCAGAGAACTTTGATCTCAGATGTCAGTTTCTAAAAGTGTGATGGGAGGTAGAACCTTCAGTTCTCGGGTTCTTCTCCTCTGGAACCAGCTGAAGTTTGTGTTGGAGAAGAAGACTAAAGATTAAGATTAAAACCTTCTGTTTTGATGTATCATATTAGATATAACGATATATTTCCTCCAGATGTTTTATTTCTTGGTCCCTGTCTCTTCAGATGGAGGACGGTGAGCTCCACAGTCCACAGGTGGACCACAGCTCACCGTCACATCCTGCTGCTGATCAGCTGTTGCTGAACTTTTCCCAGTTTCATCCCAAAACGAGTACAAAACAGTAAAACTGCACGGTTTTAGAGAAGTCTGGGAAATAACGAATGTTTTCTAAATCTTGTGGACCAGCGACGTCCAGCGGTGAGTGACCCACCAAACCAGTCTGACACAGGTTCTGATGGACTCAGGTGACCACGGGGACTTTCACGGTCGAGCTGCCGTGGACGCCGTGATCTCCAGGTGAGAAAACGGTAAACTTGGCGATGAGCGTAAAAACGATTCACACGAAGAACAGCGTCCCCGTTGCTGCAGCTTCATGGTTGTCTGACCTCCATCTCGTCGTCCTCCGTCACCACGCAGGCCTTCAGCTTCTCAGGGTTTCGATACTTCTCCAGCAGGTCCAGCGTCAGGTCCTTCTTCAGACCCTGCTGGGTCAGAAACAGGTGCTGCAGAGACGGAAAAACAAACATCAGCAGGTGAGCAAAGGTCAGAGGTCAGGACCAGCACAGTTCAACCTGAGGAACCAGACGAGAAGTCAAACCTGACCCAAGACCGGGTCCAGGACGAAAACCTGAAGCAGCATCGTTACCACACTTTTGAGGTTGAGTAAAGGCGTGAGTTGTTTTTTTGTTTTTTTTGTGACCACTTTTTTGTCCAGATGTGTCACATTTGATGCAAAAAACCTCAAGTCATCTATAAAAATAATTAAAACTGTTTTATGCAATTAAAAAAAATAAAGAAATTAAAAACAATATCTAAAATTACCCAATGCATTTATACCGATACAAAACAAATACTGTTTAGAAACTGTTTGGGTGTTTTTAATTTCAATATATTATGAACACTTAAAAAAAGCTCTTTTTGTTGTTTATTATTTCATATATCAGGTTTTGAAGCTTTACAAATATTTCTGTTAAAAGAGCTACCAAAACCGATGCTTAGTTTATATATGGGTCAGATTAAAAAATAAAATAGACCAAACTCTGTAAAGTGAAGGAAGCTGTGGTTTCATGCTAATTATGATTAAAATTTAAGGTGTGGATGAGCGGATTAGTCATGTTTACACCTAAATGAGGAAACGTAAACCAAAAGCAGCCGGTGTGGGAGTCAACGGTACTGACTGAGAGCATCTTGGAGGCGCTGGGTCTCTTCTTCGGGTTCCTCACCAACATGGCCTTCACAAAGTTATAAAACGTGGACGACCTGGAGACGGCAAAAGAGCAACATGAAAGTCACTCGAAATGACTCGTAGACATCAAAAAACAGCATCCGCTAATGAATTTAAATGATTAAATGATGGCTTTGGGGGTTTTATTTACCATTTTGACTTGTCCTTCAGTTTAGGAGGCTGGTAGCCGCTTTTGGACATGAGAAACAGGACTCTACAGGAAAAAACAAACAAACAAAAAAAACAAAAAAAACAATGATGAGATGAGCTGCTGCGTGCATCATTTAGCGCTGCAACCGAAGGGCGGGAAGTGCACGTGGACGATCGTGGATGGTGAGGAGATTTGAGCTGGTTTTTCCCTGAACGTAGGCGTGCATGGGTGTGAGAGTGTGAGTCCACACAGCGACCTGCGTGTAAACATGCGGCGACTACCGAGAGGAAACACTCGAGGCGAGGTTTGTTGTCTTTCGATGTTTTAAAAAAAGCTCTGCAGTTTTGTTTCTCTGCAGTGCATTTCATTACCTGCGTGACTGATCAGATTAGAACAAAACTAAGGCTTAAAATGTTTAAATCTGCCAAAAAAAAAAAAAAAAATTAATACATATCTTCCAGTCATTCAGAGGGTGAACAAACTCTTTACCTCATGAGGAAACTGTAAATTCTGATATGATGCATGGACTGGACCTGATGACTTAATTCCTGAGAAAAGTGGCCCTTTATCATCAAGATCAACGACTTCCTTTGAACTTTATTATCTTGAATTATTTCAGCTTCCCTGCACTGCAACTTACTGCAGCTGACATGCACATTTCATCTTTTTTTTTTTACCTGCCACAGAAGACGCTAAAGTTTTACTAAAACTGCTCTCTCTGTGAACCATTTCTGTTTTTATCATCTGCAGCTCTTATTTAATCTTATTTGCATGGAACTAGTCTTTCTTGATTACCAAACTAAACCTTTAAAAATAACGTATTCATATGTTAATTATTTATATTAAAAGCTCCATTGCACGTAATATTGTCAGAATTACTCTTTTGCATTTGTAGTCTGCACTGTTGGTTAAGTATAAATACTCACTGAGATCAATAGTACTCGGGGAAATATTCAAGTCAGATAATCACAATAACAAGAGACACGGTCTCTTCTAGTTAATACGAGATACTGCAGACAACAGGGGTTTTCTTTAGAAAAGGGACTTCCTGTGTGTGTGTGTGTGTATGTGTGTGTGTGCGTGTGTGTGTGTGGATGCTGATGAAGCAGTCTGATTGGTGGGCTAAAATAATGGCAGTCACAATAGGAAACACTGGCTGATGGTAAAGATTGTGTTTTGTTGTCAAATCATTCAGTCATTTTTTTCCAAAATAGAAAAAAAAAAAAAAACTTTCCATAACAAAAACTCAAGTTCAACAACTCCTTTTTCATATCCATTATGTGGTCAATTATAATAATAATAATAAATAAATAAGATTTTTTTTTAAAATTTGAACGTTATATTTGATGTTATGTGTTCTATATTTTCTGCCATGGACTGGCGACCTGTCCAGGTGTACCCCTGCCTATCACCTGCTATGGGCCGGGACTGGCTCCAGCAGACCCCCGTCACCCAGACATGGATTCAGCGGGTGGAGAAGATGGATGGATGGATGTTTTATATTTTTAATGTTATATAACTTTCATGGAACCAGTATTACCAGTTATAGAACAGAAGACATCGGTGATATTAATCCAGAGCAAATATCTGGCATTTATCGAGTAAAACTGTTTATACCTATACTATTAATTAATCATATTGATTACTTGATTAATTAAATTTATTGTTTATGCAGATATTTTAAAAAACCAATCATCTTATGTGGATATAATGATCGATGACTGTTTTGAGGAAAATCCAGAGGAAGAGCGAGATGGATGACATCACAAACTTTTTAAAAAATGTTTCACCAAGTTTAATTCCTAGTTTTTCAGCAAAAAGCTTTTATTTAGATAAAAGCTCTTAATAAAGTTGCACAATTAGGACTTTGGAGGATAAAAGTCTGACTTTCATCACATGCACGTTTCCTGGGACGTGGGGTTTTGGGAGCTGCGGTACCTCAGAGGGTGGACGTCGAAGAGCGGAGGCTGCAGCTCGGCCAGCTCGATGGCCGTGATGCCCACGGACCAGATGTCACACAGCTCGTTGTAGCCGCCTTTGATCTCCACAGCTGCCACCTCTGGCGCCATCCTAGAAACGGAAGTGATGACCAGAGAAACGATGGTGAATAATAACGCTTTTTTAAAATAAGGAATATGGCCAACTTTTAAACTTTTTATCGGTAGTTCATCTGTAAAATTATCCACCTGGAACTTGAATGTCTCACGGTTATGTTATAAAATGATCTACCTGCAACATGCATTCACTGCTAATCCCCCCCGTTTTTGCTAAAATTTCAAATCTTAAATTAGTAAATACGATTGAGAAGTAACACTTAATAAGTCTTCGTTATAATAAGTTTTACTGTTTTACTGAATATGTCTTTTGCTGCTTTACTTATTTACATCCACTTTTTAGACGATACAAAAGCTTCTTTCAATGAACCGACTCAGAACTGAGAAATATTCACATGAATTTATGGGTTTTTCTTCTTGTTTTGATTTTATTTTCAGGAACAGAGAATTAATAAATTCTTCTCGGGCCGGGAGTCGAACCAGAAACCTTCTTGCTGTGGAGCAACAATGCTAACCACCTGTATGCTAACAGTGCTAACTTAGCTAACCACCAACCAACGTAGCCACCGTGCTGCCGGAAATTATAAGTACTGATATGTAAATATCGTTAAAACGATTCTGTTTCTGTCTCATTCACGCCTTTATAGCTCAAACATACCTTTACCTACACAAACATAGGATATTCTAACCTTCAAGTAGATTAGTTACTTATGAATAAGTCAAGCTTATAGTCATACAATCTTTGTTGCTGAGTAATAATTAGATTGTGAATGCACCCCTGGGTGAAGATGTTTTATATAATCGTTATAAATTCACTAAATAAACACAGAGTGGCAGTTATTACGCACGTGTGTGAATCCTCCAGAGCATTTTTAAAATTTTTAATATTAAATAGAGAAGCGGCAAAAAAAAGTGTACCCTACGCTGACTCAGGCATAACCAATCGAGACACGATCAACAGCTAAAGTTCTCAAAGCAAAAACTTCGAAGCAAACACGCGAGGAAAACAGTGTAAAGTTAAATAAATCTGCAAATTGACATTCATATACTAGCATTTACCATTTTATTGTTCTAATGCACTATTTTATGCTTTTTTTTTACTTCGAGAACAAATTAGTCGATGAAAGATCACTCGATCAGTAAATCACAGTGGATTATTACTATAATGAAATTACTTTTTTTTTTTACCAAATACTTTTACAATATCATATTCTTTTGTTTTGTGCTTTAATAGCAATCATTTTATAACCATTACATTACCGATAATAAAACAGGATTTTGATGGCCACGCTTAGATTCCGTTGCCTGTTTTAATTGTTTATGATTGATATCAGTAGATTTCACCCCTTATTCTTTTGTCATTTTGTCCAGTTTTTATTGCTTTCTTAATTTTATCTCTTCAAAAGTAAATTTAACTGAAAGACAATGGACACATTGCTAACAGTACATTTTAGCAGGTAAATAAGCTTAAACAAGATGTATACACGAGTTTAACAGTTTACAGTAAAAAATCAAATAGACACTCTTGATTTTACCAATATGGCGTCCCAATGAAGGACATCCTCCGAGCCAGCGTGGCCGTGATCTGAGCTGAGATCCCGAAATCCGCTGCAGAAAAAAGGAAACAAACAGAACAAAATCCCTCTTATAACCTGTTTTCGTCTGTGCAAATAACCAAAAGCAAGACGTTTAAATGTTTTACTTTTCAAAGCATGAGAGTAAATTTCATGAAAAGATCTACAGGGTTTTTTTTCTTTTTTTTTCACAAAAAAAAAAACAACAACTGTGCTTTTACGAGATAAATGTGATTGTAGTTTGAGATGTCAGGGTTGCAGCGACTCATGCTAACCACGTTTAACCAGAACCATGCCGTGCAGGCGGTGCAAACATCCACCTACCTAACTTGACCTCGCCGTGATCGTTGAGGAGGATGTTGGCGCCCTGAAAGGGAAACAGATAAAATATCAACACAGAACATTTATACCCTTTTAAGTCTCTTCTTTGCCCTTTTAATAACATTCAAGCCAAGAAACAGTCAAATCAGTCTAAAACTTTAAAAAGTTAAGCGTTTTTATTGTTAATATCTGTAACAATTTTCCCTTTTAAACACAAAACAGAACAAAATCACCTGCATCTGTTAAACTGCATACAACTGATTTTATTAATATATCTGCTGGTGCAAAGTTTGACAAATTTAAAGTTACCAACATTTCTAAGAACACTGATTGAAGTCAGATGGGCTTTACGTCCCAAAAATGCAAAACAGAAATAAACATCATGTTAAATAAAAGACCATAACTCTGTTTGACATGCTGACCTTAATGTCTCTGTGGATTTTCTTTTGTGCATGCAGGTAGTCCAGGCCCTAGTCACACACGCACACACACACACACACACACACACACACACACACACACACACACACACACACACACACACACACACA
>JAOWBL010001126.1:0-15958 GCA_028564865.1 Zenarchopterus dispar | reverse complement strand
TGATTTGTCGACCATCTGTGCCAAAGAAATAGGTAAAGCACAGACTGAAAACTACTTAGCAGAGTTGCAAAAAGTAGCAAAGCTAACAGGGCAAGATTTTGCCATTGTGTTAAATGCAGTAATGTCTCTGCTTGGCCAAACAGTCACCAAGCTCTACCCTACGTCAGATGAAGCGGAGAATCCAGTGGAGGAGAGTGAGACTGGGCTGCTGACAACACCAGTCCTCTGCTGTCAACGTCTCTCAGAACCCCAGTAAAAGCCGGCAACCAAGTAAGCCAGATCCCCATCTTCAGGATGCACCACGACAATTGCTGCCAGCTATGTCGCCGCATGACCTAAACCCACCGGAAGTACAGCGCTATGTAGTAGAGCACATACTCAAGAGTGATGAAAGTGCGGGACATTTCTCTGTGCAACACATCAGAGTTTTTTCTGGGAGAATGCCCCGTCTGCCGAACGAATCAGATTATGATACCTGGCGATCAAATATTGATCTCTTACTACAAGATTCAGCAGTGTCTGACTTACCGCGTTCCTGTAAAATCTTTGAGAGTCTGCTCCCACCTGCTGTGGAAATGGCTAAACATCAGATACTCCTCCCATTACATATCTGCAAATACTCGACTCAGCGTACGGCACTGTAGAAGACAGTGAAGAACTGTATGCAAAGTTTTTAGACACTTTCCAGGACGCTGGAGAAAGGTCATCAAATTATTTGCAACATCTACAAGTAGCACTGAACGCAGCAGTTAAAAGGGGAGGCGTCGCCAGCAAAGATGTAGATCAACATTTGTTAATGCAATTCTGCCGCGGCTGTTGGGACAACACCCTCATAAATGGACTACAGTTGAAACAGCGGAAACGAAATCCACCTACTTTTGCTGACTTTCTGAGAGTGCTGGGAACAGAGAAGGATCAAGAAGCTGCAAAGGCTGTCAGGATGAAGCAACATCTCGGCGCAGGAAGGGCCAAAGCGTCAGCGCATGCACAGCATGCACAGCATGCACAGAATATTGACGGGGAAGAGAAAGGAGAGATTGCTGCGCTCACTACAGTCACTCAACAGCTAGCTCAACAACTGGCTGACATTCAGAAGCAGCTTGCATCACTCACTGCTGCCCAGCTCAACTCCGGTCAAGCTACTGTATCCAAGTCCACACCTGATCATAAACAAGGGGAGGGCCAGAGGGCAGGCAAGTCACCAAAGACCCTGCCTTCTGCACCCAAGCCTAGAGTTCAAGTCACTAATGCTTGCCCATAATGTGTGTTTTTTTTTGTTTTTTTTTTTGCACCATCTAAACACTAGCCGTAAGGCTAACTTTTTTCACTTACTTCTGCCTGATCATTATTTTCCTCTATGGAAGGCCATGTGACACTTCAAACCCCTACACACAAAGCAATCCACATTGTACTTATTTGTGTTTCCTTGCTAGTGGAACAAGCTACCCATTGCTATCAAAGCAGGGGCATCTCATTCTACTTTTATCTGACTGTTTGTTGGTCAGGAACCCTTAGAAGTGTGGTCCTACAAAAGCAAAAGACAAAATATTGGAACAATATATTTCCTCCTTAGAAATAAAATTATTTTTGCTGTTCATAAATATTTGAAGCAGTTATAATTACCAAACAAACTGGAGTCCATTATGTGATGTGAGAAAGTGTTCACAAATAACAATAGTCAATGTGCCATCCAAGAGAGAAACAAGGAGGACCAGCAGATCACGGTCCACAAGGAGAGTACAGCAGACAAAACTCTGGGATGAAAACAAGGAAAAATATTATAGTGGCATGATGACAATAGTCACAATAACAACCCTTACATTCAACATTGGTAAAGGTTTCTGTCCCCTCCCCCAAGCTAAATGGATACAGGTCAGTGAATTATCAGGCTATAGAAGCATACTCTAATTGTAGTGAAGGTCTACAGGAGTATGAAATGTCACCTCCCTGGTGGGGAAGGAGCCTGAGTGGGTGTATAAAGTTGAGAGGTTCCAACTAAATATAGCTTGACTCACCTCGACACATGGCTTGGGCTCTGGAACCAGTCCTCTTGAGAGGGGTTGGACCCTGTTCCACTCCGGAGTTGCCCAAGGTCAGAGGTGCAGTGTGGGGGTGGGCATACTTGTTGCCCTCTGGCTCAGTGCCTCTACATTGGAGTTCACACCGGTGAACGAGAGGTCAGTCTCCCTTCGCCTTTGGCTCAGGGGTCAGGTCCTGACTGCTGTTTGTGATTATGCACCAAATAGCAGTTTAGAATACCCTTCTTGGATACCTTGGGTGGGGTACTGGAGAGTGCCCCTGCTGGGGACTCCCTCATTCTGCTGGGGGACTTCAATGCTCATGTGGGCAATGACAGTACGACTTGGAGAGGTGTGATTGGGAGGGACGGCCCCTCTGATCTGAACATGAGTGGTGTTTTGTTTTTGGACTTCTGTGCTCATCATGGACTGTGCATTACAAACACCATGTTCAGGCATAAGGGTGTCCACATGTGCACTTGGCATCAGGACACCCTCGGTTGCAGGTCGATGATCGACTTTATTGTTGTATCATCAGATTTCCAGCCACATGTCCTGGACACTCGGGTGAAGAGAGTAGCGGAGCTGTCAACTGATCACCACCTGGTTGTGAGTTGGCTCCAATGGTTGGGAGGATGCCAGTCAGACCCAAACATATAGTGAGGGTCTGCTGGGAATGACTGGTGGGGGCCCCTGTCAGAGAGAGCTTCCACCTCTGACAGAACTTCAGACACGTCCCAGGGGAGGCACGGGACATTAAGTCTGAATGGACCATGTTCTGTGCCTTCATTGTCGAGGTAGCTGACCGGACCGGAACTACGGCCATAAGGTGGTAAGTGCCTGTCGTGGCGGTAATCCACAAACACACTGGTAGACACCAGCTGTCAGGGATTCTGTCAAGCTGAAGAAGGAGTCCTAAAGGGCATTTTTGGCCTGTGGGATGTCAGAGGCAGCAGATAGGTACTGGCAGGCTTGTGGCCTGTTGTGACGCCATCTTAGCTGACAGACACGATTGTGCAACATTGTGTGGAGATCAGAGACAGCGACCGTTCATTGGCAGACTGGGGTGGTGGCCCCCCTCTTCAAAAAGGGGGACGGAAGGGTGTAATTCCAACAACAGAGGGATCAAACTCCTCAGCCTCCCTGGTAAGGTCCATTCAGGAATACTGGAGAGGAGAGTCTGCCGGATAGCTGAATCTCTGATTCAGGAGGAGCAGTGTGGATTTTGTCCTGGCCAAGGAATTTTAGACCAGCTTCACGTCATTATTTTTACGGGCAGAATTTTTAGGCGCAGCTGAGGGGCGGAGGGGGTCCAGTTCAGTGACCTCAGAATTGGGTCTCTACTTTTTGCAGATGATGTGATTCTGTTGGCTTCATCAGGCCAGGACTTTCAGCACTCACTGGAGCAGTTTGCGGCCAAATGTGAAGCGGTTGGGATGGGAATCAGCACCTCTAAATCCGAGACCATTGTCCTTAGTTGGAAAAGGGTGGAGTGTCCTCTCTGAGTCGGGGATCAGGTGCTGCCCCAAGTGGAGGAGTTCAAGTATCTTGCGGTCTTGTTCACAAGTGTAGGAAGGATGGAGAGGGAGATTGATAGACGGATCGGTGCAGCTTCCACAGTGATGCAGACTCTGTATCAGTCCGTCGCAGTGAACAAGGAGCTGAGCCGAAAGGTGAAACTCTCAATTTACCAGTCAGACTACATTTCTACCCTCACCTATGGTCATGAGTTGTGTGTAGTGACAGAAAGAACAAGATCATGGATACAAGCAGTGGAAATGAGTTTCCTCCACAGCGTGCCTGGGCTCTACCTTAAAGATAGGGTGAGAAGCTCGGACATCCGCGAGGGGCTCAGAGTAGAGCCGCTGCTTCTCCACATTGGGAGGAGCCAGATGAGGTGGTTCGGGCATCTGGTGAGAATGCCTCCTGGATGCTTCCCTGGTGAGGTTTTCTGGGCATGTCCCATTGGGAGGAGACCCTGGGGAAGACCCAGGACAGGTTGGACAGACTATGTCTCTCAGCTGGCCTGGGAACTCTTTGGGATCCCCCCACAATGAGCTGGACGAAGTGGCTGAGAAGAAGGAAGTCTGGGCCTCCCTGCTTAGGCTACTGCACCTGCAACCCAACCACAGATAAGCGGAAGATGCATGGATGGATGTTACGACTGACGTCTTTTGTGGATTTAATAACTTGTTAATTTTAGTGTGCAAGTGCTCAGTCGGGATTGGAGGAGTGTGCGGTTGCTCATTTAGGATTGGCTGCCGAAGATCACCTGGGGAAAATTTAAGTGCCAGGATGGGGAGCAACCAGTGAGAGGCTCCTCCCACTCTCCCCCGGCTTCCAACCAGCCACATCATCGCTTAGTCAGTCACTGGTGGTTTCTGAGTAGGGGTGGACTGCCATTTCTTTTGGGTTGATTCCTGTTTTTCTCCTGTTTCTTTAGTTTAGGGAGGTAAGTCATTGTCCTTTTGTTTTGTTTATTTCAAAATCAGGTAAGATTGTTTATTATTGAAGGTAGTTCTCTTTTGTTTGTTATGTTGGCCTGGGTCCACCCACAGTGTCTGTGTTTTCATATTAACCACTCAATGTCTTTTTTTCTACAGGTTTCCTGAGGTAAGTTTTAAGAAGAGTTTAATTTCCTAATATTGAAGATATGTATCTTACCCTACATAATGTTTACTTTTCGTGCTATATGTGTCTGACATCCTCACCATTGCATTTTAAGTGTTTAAACTTAAAATGTAATTTTGTTTATGTACTTTTACTTGGGCAAAACATATCAAAAAGTTCAAGTACATTTATTGTTATTGACGTTCAGCTTTTTATTGTATTCAGATTATGTTGATGTGCAAAATAAAAATGTGAATATGGATGACATTCTTAACCAGATGATTGACACAAGAAAATGTCATGGATTGCATGTGTAAAAACGAAATCTACGTGACATAGTTTAGTGCTGAGGTTAGCATTCATAGAACTAGCAGTGCAGAGATATGTTAAGCAAGTGAGTGAATATATACCATCCTGTTACTGTTTGCACATGGAAATCTTTAAAAATCAAATGTGTTCCAACAGTTGGGATGTCCCATGTCATTCTCTAAGTATGACAGGTGCTATATCCAGCTTCATGCATACTTTTGGTTTGCAGCAAATCATTGAATCCATACTTGTCAAGACACTTCAGTAACATTCCATTGGCAGCACAGTCATGGGTTAAATGTGAAATTTAATGTTTTAGGTAATACCATGTTAAAGTGCAGCTAAGTGTGTCATATGCAATCCACCAATGTAATTGGCCTTATAATTAAAATTTTACAAGAGAATCAGAATCACAGTAGTGTCATCTATCCATTATCTATACCTGCTTATTCCAATTCAGCAGCATGTATTTTCATGTCATTGTGAGGAAGCTGGAGCACCCAGAGAATGCCCACACAAGCATGGGGAGAACACATAGAAAAACTCCTGATGGGAGTTAAACCAGGAACCATCTAGCTCTGAAGCAACAGTGTCACTAAACAATGATGCTGTCCCATCAATAGTTAAGTAAAATTAAATTTTAAACAATTTGTTTCATTGTTCATTGTCAGGTTTTTAATCCCACTAGAGGAGTTTTTACCTGTCATTGTTTATGTAATAATTGCTCAGGGGTCATGCTCTGAGTCTCTGAAAAGCTCCTCCATAGAAACCGGTTAAGTAATAGATGCTATATAAATAAAATTGAATTTTTGCCTCATACATATTAACCTAAAAATATGTGCTTTTTAAAAAATATTTATAGTGGTTTAGTTACTCTTTTTTCTTGCCCTATTGTTGATAAATTTATCGGTAGTTATCTTTTGGCTGTCAGAAGACAGTTGTCAATTGTTAGGACTTTGTATGTGATAATTTAATTCAACAAATTTATTTTTACTTTATTTTGTTTTATTGTATGTTTTTTGCAGGACATGTCTATGTATTTCTGTACCCCAGGTGTAATTGGTGTTATGAGCTGATTGCAAGATTGTCCTATTGCAAGGTTTACAAAGGGCTTGCTTCTGAATCCCCACCATATATGCACTTCTCTCTGCAAATGCTGGTAAGTGTTTGCTAAGTTTGGGGAGAATTTACTTACTGTAGTCACATTTAAATTTTGTGCCTTTACTGTTCCCTCCAATAGCTTATTTGCCAAGCCTTTTCAAGTGTGGAGTTGTAGCTCCATCTGTAGCTCTTGAGAAACATCAGTGTACATTGTGCCAATGACATCTAACAGTTGATGATAACAGGCATTCTCAAAGTGGTTTTCCCACTCATACAAGTTAATAGGAAAAACCTCTGTAGTCGCTTCTGACTTCTGAAAGCCTGTTAAAGCCCACCTCTATTAAATTTCTGTTTTCACTTTGTGAAATTTTATTTCCACCTTTCTACTTTCTTTTTCCCTAAAATAAGAAATTTTAGTTTTACACTAGCATTGGATTGGAAAAATCTTCAAATTTCATAGACAGATCATTGCGATAGTCCACTCTAGTTTTTATTATTTGAGGCTAATTAGCAAAATCAAGCCTTATCTTCCTCATAATGCCCTTGAAAAGGTCATTCATGCTTTTATCTTTTCCAGACTGGACTACTGCAACTCCCTTTATAGTGGGATTGACCAGTCTCTCCCACATCATGTCCAGCTGATCCAAAATTCTGGTGTCTGCTATTCACGAGAATAAGATGGTATGAGTATGTTACATTCTCTCCACTGGCCTGTTTCTTACAGAATTGTTTTTAAAATTTCCCTCTTACTTTTTAAATGTTTATATGATCTGGTACCTCCTTATCTTTATGAACTCCTTCATGTGCATAAGATCTGAAGATCTAATGCTCTTAGTGGTTCCCAGGACTTGACTTGTGACTAGGGGAGACAGAGCCTTTGCAGTTACTGCTCCTAAACTCTGGAATGGTCTCTCTCTCTCTCTCTCTCTCTCTCTCTCTCTCTCTCTCTCCCTCTCTCCCTCCCTCCCTTTGTCTGTGAGGTTTGCTAAAACTCTTAATGATTTTAAATCTTTTTAAAAAACTCATCTTTTTGAACTGGCATTTAACTCCATTGAGCACAATCAGTAGGTCAGTCCTAGTATTGTACATCGCCTTTTATTGTTTATCTTATTGTCACTGCTTTTATTTTATTTTAGTATATTTTATTGGTTGCTGCTTTTATTTTCATTTTATTGTTCATTTCATTGCATTTTCATTCACATATGCAGAACCTTTATTGCCTTTTGGCATGTTACAGCACTTTATAAACTTTTGATTGATTGATTGATTGATTGATTGATTGATTGATTGATTGATTGATTGATTGATTGATTGATTGGACCAAAAAAGCAATTTATTTACCTGTACAGATCCATGACAGGACTTTTAAGGGCAGACACAAAGGGGAAGACCTGGAGTAAAGAGTTACAGGCCAGGAGTAAAACCTTGAACATGAGGACTGAGTCTGTGTATACAGTGCACTTGTTCAACCGAGTGAACCCTCCAGTGCCCAAGTTTTGTGATACTCTTTTAGATCTAAATAAAGTCTGATGTTATTTCATACTTTTCTGAATTTTCAAAACATCTTCTGGACAGAGGATTTAGTTTAAAAATAAACACCTCTAAAAATGTATTGCCATTCTTTCAAATTTACATTTAATATTTCAGATTCAAAATTTCTTTATTGCAATTATTCTTGTATTCCAGATAGCACACTTGTATTCCAATGGCACACAGTTTTAAAGTTAAAATCTCTCTTACCAACAATAAAAATTATACTGCCCTGCGGCAGTATAATGTTTACTAAACACATGCAGCCAACTAAAGAAATACAAACAAATGTGATGCATTCAAAACTACAGCTAAGCTCTGTTGTTTTTACACACCTTACACACATGGACAGCCAAGTGGTTCACAAGTTCTCTGTCATTTGCTGAAGCAAATGTAAATGATACAGTGGGGGTGGTGAGCTTATAGCTTGGTCTCAAGATGTACACTTATGGGAGAAAGACAACATAAATGAAGTTATATTCATAGCTTCCATCTTCATAGCATCCAGGGCCAGTCTAATGTATTTTAGTACCATAAGGTCACCTTAGACCAGGTTGCAGTAAAAAAAAAAAAAATACATAAAATACTATAGCTGGCATAAAGTCAAACTGTGTTTTATATATTTCTTACTAAGTCTTACATTGTAGGTTCAAAACAGTAAACTTCTCTCTTTTCTCTTCTCACAGTGCATGATAAAACATAGCATCACTATACTCATAGTCTAGTAAACTATAGTTTATCTTTGATCTCAACAAATGTGACCAGTATTTTAAATAAGATTGGCTCAGTTAAAGTGATTTCCAGTAACTACACTATACTGAATTACCAGTGGAGAGCATAGTTGCACCATTTTTAATACTTACTATCAATTACTGTGCTCTGGTAGTCAAATGCAGCATTTCACAGAAAACAAGCCAGGAAAACAAGTGAAATGTGATGCAAAGCTGTCAGTTAAAGGCACCAAAAACACCCTGAAGCTATGTTGCCTACTTCAGAGTTTCAAGGAGTCACACTAGGATCATGAAGCAAGTTGCATTGTCAGTTATCCTGTGCCAAACATTGATGTGGTTTAACATGGTAGTACTTTAAACTGTAATATTTTGAGTTTAGTATGACTGCAGCTAAACTTAAAGTTGAACATAATTGGAGTGTCACAACAAGTATGGGTTCAGCTGTTAAACTGTCTGGAAACCAGAAGTATGCTGCAGCGTCTATTTTTATTAGGCAGGGCTCCCATGTATCGGATGGGGGCTTCCACATAACCAAAAACAGAAGATGTAGCACTGCCAAACAGAGTAAAAAATATCACAAAGCATATCTTGCCTTTGACTTCACTTGTTTAATGGTGGGTAATGGGGAGAAAAATAAAAGAATAGTGTCTCAAATAATATTGTTAAACAATAAATAAAAATAGTTAAACTTAAAATAATTACACTGCAAATGTGGTTTGCTGTTTTGTTCTTTAAAAAGATGCTGAAGTTTATTTTATTGCAACCTCTAACTTATTGCAGTTTACTTTTATTTGTTCAATTGTTAAAAAAAAAAGGTTGCGGTAAGAAGTAAACTGCAATGGTTTGATTGGATGGTGTTTATGAGGATGGTTTTCTTGTAAACCAAAGGAGATGAGATTGACATTCGAGCTTGTGTCAGTTGTTTACCACAATAACTTTGGGAACCACTGCTTTACCTAAAGCAGTGGTTTCGGTAAAGCATGAAATGCAGGAAAGAAAAAAAAGAAGAAATAATTGTTGACTGATTAACAAATCAAAGAAATTGACAGGTTAGACAAAAAACAAATGGTTATTAGTTGCTACTGTCAGTACTTAAAAATACAGATCTCTACTCTCAACACCCATATTTCTTTTCCCCCCTCAAACATAATGTTCAGAAAATAACAACCTGCACATATATTATACATCTTCCAAGGCCTGCTCCAACATTCTCTTTTCTTTAACATTGCTTCTACCACGATCATCACTATCCCTTTTGCTGTCTATTTCTCTCTCTCTCTTTTTCTCAATATTTTTCTTGCATCTTGTGCTGTCCTTGTCTCCTCAGAACCCCTACCAACGGAATTATTTCTGTTAGTGTCAGTTAAAAGTGATATATCTGAATTTGTCAATGACTCATTTGTGATCAGCCCGAGACACATGATTTGTCAACTGATTCCTGACACTGGGGCAGGAGTGCTGAGGTGGCATTCTCCCTCGTTAGACCTGGAGGTGGTTTCATGATGTCTGACACTGCCTGGGTTCTTTACTCCCCACTGACTTTGTACTCACCAAGGGACTGGCCTCATCTGTCAGCCTTGTCATTTGCCAGCCAGCAATCCAGTTAGGGAAGAGTTAGGTGCAGATGAATGAAGGAGATGTCAGGAGGTTCGGGATGCATCATGCCCTCTTCTCTGAAAGCAACAGACTATGATGAAGTGTGTTTGTAAACAACAAAGACAGAATACACTATGTTGTCAAGTGGTTCAGTGTTTTAACATATTAGTGTAGAATGCTCATCAGTGTAAACCACAAAGTGTTAAAATAATAATTTTGATAGAATATTTTTTGCATTTGACAAATTGTAGCAAAGGTCCTTCAACACATACAGTATAAAGCAATGGAAACAATGAAAGGAACAAAACCACTAGTAAACGTCAATAGTCAAAACTAAAAGTATCATTAGTTAATGCTAGAAATTAATAAGGAGTTAGACCTCACCACTTATATCAATTCAGTCCAGTTCAATTCCACCAAACTGGTGGATGATGTTGATTAGTGCCAAGTCAACTTTAACTAAATGCATGTTCTTTAGTTTTCAAGTTTTTGGAATGTTTACTGACACAAAACATTTTAACCAGATCTTAAGTGTGAGGGTTTTTAAGTTGTCATCCATTTATCCATTATGTGTACCCAAATCTTCCTATTTAGGGATACAGGGGTCTGATGAAGTCCATCCTTGCTGTCTTCAGGACCTATCCAGTGTGTGCAAGGGCACACACTGGATAGGTTCTCTGTCCATCACAGTTAAGTTATAATACTGAAGACAACATTACTTAGGGCTACTGTTATGCTATATGCTATCATGAACAAGTATTGTGTGAGCTCAAAGCAATAAATCCATTATGGCTTCATTTATGTTTTGTTTTTTTTTAAATCCAGTCATTTGACTTTCCTTTTGGAAAAACGGGCCTGTTTACAGTGGGTGCTTGAATCCTAAAGTGTTTTTAGATTAAACCCCAATTTTTCTTCACTGAACAGGATGAAGAATAGGTCTTTAACACATGCTGGGTACTGTAATTGTAGGGTGTGTTACTGCCTGCCCAGTTCCTGAAGTTGAAGAGCAGTGGAGGAGAATAGTTCTGTGCTGTATTGTGCTGTGGTGCAGGAGCATGTGGATATTCTATCAAGTCCCATAAGAGAGCAGATTGGGACTGTAGGCCATGTTGCATGTCATGGTACATATTCGCGAACATGGACATTCGTTTGACTGGCTCCCAGCTGTTGGCCTCCTGTGCCTGTTGTTACTGTGATCAGCTGTTTACTTTTTTAACATACCTTGATGGGTTGTAACATCCCACTCAGGACCCACCATACCATGTGATTCAGTTGAGATTATCTGTACTCTCTGAGGCAAGTTTGACACTTGAGCCTGTGTCAGTTAATCTAAAAGGGACAGGGAACAGGTTAGATTTGAACATTAGACATAAGGTGGTCATCCATGTAAAATGAGATTTTATTTGGTTCTTTGTTTTTCGTTTTGTTTCATTTTTTTTGTAAGAATGAAATCCTCCCAGAGACAAACACGAGTGGGGAGACTGGTTCAGACTATAAAACCAAAACAGTAAGTAAAATTATCTATGAAAGCTGATGTTTATCTATGCACAAAAACCACAATCAGCTCAGATTCACTGTTATTTTCTTGGACATGATGGTGTACTGATAAGACTAACACCATGAGGCAACACACATGAGGCAAACCACATTAAGTTAAATGTTTTGAAAATGTAAACATGCATTTTCATCATCTGTGAATTTGTCATGAACAGTTGGTTTGATCCCTCTTTCAATATGAGTTTAGTTGCTAATGCAGTTTTGTATTGCCCTAGGTTAGTGAAGCAGACAATATGGTGGATCTTCAGAGTCATTCAGCTCTGTCAAGCCACCTGTTCAAACAACAACAATCAGCTGTGAAACATTTGGTTGCTTGAATGTGAGGTCCTGCTATGATGTAAAATCAGGGTCAAAATCTCAAATTTCTCCTACTGGGAGAATGACTGACTGGGGCAGCATACTCTACAGAGACTGGTTTACTAATTTTTTTTTTTTTTTTGAATTTTTCCAAATTCCAAACTTTCATGCTAAAGCCTTAAAAAGTGAATTTTCCTAATATATGTAATATGTCTCCTTTAATACTCCAATTCCATTCTCTGAAATTTCCACCTGTGACTTTACTGTGGATTAAAAGTGCAGACAGAATGAAGATCTTCATTTCAAACAAAAAAATTGACTAGATCATAGTTAACTTCATATGTCTGTCTGATTAAGTGTGTTTAAAAAGTTTGTCTTTGGAGTAGCACAAACACCACATGCCATCTCAGTTTCATGTCAGCATTCCTGGCTCTTCCACCTCCACATTTTGGAATCACTAAGGATGAGGAGGATTTGAGCCCTATTTCACTTGCAATTCTTAGAAGAATCACTGACCAAGCAGAAGTAATCCTTGGTGGGAGTCACTCAGAGACTCAAAGGAATGTATTATAGCACTAGAGGAAGGAGGGAAAAAAAGCGCAATTGAGAGAAAGCTAAATAGATGTTCACCTATCTTCATAGCAAATCAGTGTTTTTATGTGCAGTTATAAGTATTTTAATGTTGATTCAGTATATTTATTTTTGAGGAATGTTTTTCAAAATTATCTCCTCATTTTAGACTTTTCAGTTGTGAGGCACAGATTTTTGTTGCATTGGTGCCATTACTGCTTCTTAATTCACCTCAGATGTGTTGACCAGACTTTTAGCTAATAGCTTTGAGACATGTTTATGCTTCAGCAAATTAGAATTATGATGTAACATCACAATTATGGCAGTAGATTGCACCTTTGAACAAAGACAAGCTCTAAATTTAACCAAAACATTGATGCCTCCATACTGAAACCAGTAAAATCATGAGAATATCCCCATGCAGAGGAACTCAACAAACCGTGGCATTCCTTTCTACTAATAAAATGAGACTTTCTAACCCACAAGCAGTTGGGCATGAATCTGCTAATCAGAAAAGCAAACAAACAGGAAGATCTAAACTACAGCTACCTAAAAATAAACTGATCTGCAAAAATAGCACAGTAACTGTAGTAGCAATAACTGAGCTACTTAATCTAAAAAAAAGGCATTACACTACTAGTTACATTATTGATAATAAACCTTGCTTAGTCAGTGGTGTTCTGTTGTAAAGACAAAGATCACCGGAAGAAAGGAAGAACCATGTTTTACCAAAATTAAGTCTTCATTATCAAAAAGGGTTTAAAGCAACACACAGCACAGACCACAGTACAAGACAAACCTAACACTGAGTGAGGCACCAACCAGTAAATCCCCTAAACAACAGATGTATGAGCTCCACAAAGAGCTATAATGAACCACATCCCCTAGGTGCATGGAAACCCACAAGGCACAGCACATGATCAAGACCGTCACGCCACACAGCAAGCCCACCTGTGGTACAGGGGCCACTATGCCGGTACAACCCCCTTTACTCAGGCTGTCCCTACCCTTAATCCATCTGTAGTTGCCATTTAAAAGTCAGTGACAAAGTAACACATACAATCAATAAAAGAAAATAAGTTAAAACACTTAGCGCCTTCCGGAGTCTGAGACCCTCCCCTGGGGTCTGAGTGTCAGTGCTGCGATCTCAGCCAATGTGTCCACAGTTCACTTCAGTACAAAGCAGCTCAGGTCAATGCAGAGCAGCACAGCCTGCTGGATCAGTGCATAGAGACTCTCCTCAGATGGCAGGAAAATCTCATCTCACTGGAGAACAGACAGCAACACTCCTATATTCCCCACTCACTAACTGTCTCCCTGCCTGACACAGGAACCTGTCCCTGCAGTCCGTGACTATCTTCACCACTGGCAGCCTTAACCAACATGCGAACGGCACCCACTCCCTCCACTGAGTGCTTCACGGCTGCTTGGCTGGGCTACCACCTGGTTACTTTCACCAAGCTCTATCCTCCAGTCTCCCCTGCTTGTTCAGCTTCTCCTCCTTTTGTCCCTCTGAGTGTCAATCACCTCACACAGCACAGGTGCAACCACTTAGCCACTCCACTGCAATCAGTCCTAGTCCATGCCTCCTCTCCAGACTGACCAGCCACACACTACAATGTTAGCTTATAGATACTGAATGTTATCTGTTAATCTTCTTGTAGTTTGTATGATCACCGGCATGACTTCCATATATGGAGTTCTTTCATATAGGGAGCTCTACCATAAAAGAAGTTGTGTTCTCTGTTACAGCTTGCACACTAGATAGAATGCACCACATGTAATAAAGAACCGATAGAGCCTTTAAGACAACACATAGTGGAAAAATACTGATACATGTCAGGAAGTGTCCACCTTTCACCATGATTTAGAGAGACTGAAGCCCTAGCGCTGATTTGTGAATATTCTCTGTGCCTGTGTGTGTGCATGCATAGAAACAAACACAAAATTGACATGATAATAGTGGTATTAGATAATTATTTTACACAGATAAATTACCGATGAAACTCGGCAGTCTGTGAGCAATATTAGAGGTGGGAGAACATGCTGAAATGTGCATGAATATTAACTAACAATATTTGATGTTTTGATGTCAGCTTTGACATAAGTTATTATATCTTGAGCATGATTCAAAATCCAGCATGATGGAAATATAGTGTTTGCTATAATCAGTTAGATTGTGTAGTTTATCTATAGTTTTATCTTTACCCTACAGTGTGAAGCGCCTCAAAGTGACTTTTGTTGTGAATTGGCGCTATATAAATAAAATTGAATTGAACATAAACACCACTTCTATCACTTGCAAAGTGATCCACGTAATATGCTGTTTTCATGTATGGGCAGAGAAACTTAATTAACACATTTAACTAGTTTATTTTGCTTTATCGCACACGTTATGAGCCGGACTGCACAACTGTGTTTATTTGTTATTGATACTTAAGCGTATTTGTTTATTCTAGTTTATCTGGTAATGAATCCAGGTTTACCACAGACTCCCAGTGGCTGAGACACTATAGTTTGACTCTCACAGCTGTGGAATGCCACTGACCCACAGCAAAGGTGGAGGATACCTCCAGCTGTGAGATACATTAGAAACAGAAGCTCTTTGGTGACAGGCGATCACGTGGTGGCATTGCATTGTGAGTGCTTCCTTCCTGTATCGTGTCTTTGTTTGGCTACAATTCTTTAATCTCGGTAATATATCTTCACTTACATTCAATGCCCTGGTTGTGCACGTATTCTGTTGATTCACCTGCAAACTGTAAGATTGTTCACTCTCTGGGCAATCCTGTTTTTGCTAGCTTAGCTTAGGTCACTCTCACCTCTGTAGCATTTGCTTAACGCTTAACTCTTAGCATTAGTGTATCTGTTAGCTGCACAGTCATGGCTTGTGGGTCTCCTCTAGCTTCGCCGGCACTTTCCTGCCCAGTGTGTCAGATGTTTAGTTACTCCTCAGCCTCCTTTGACTGTGAGGAAGAAATGTAGCCAGAAGCAGAAGCCCTCGGTACACCTCCAGCCCGTTCACACTTGCAATCGATTTTCCCCGCTCAGCGACACACCCACTGAGGAACAAACTCTGGTGATTGGAGACCCTATTTTGAGGAATGTGAAGTTAGCGGCACCAGCAACCATAGTCCGATGCATCCCGGGAGCCAGAGAAGGTGACATTCATGCAAATTTGAAACTGCTGACTAAGGGTAAGAGTAAATATGGTAAAGTTATAATTCACTTTGGCACTAATAACACCTGGTAACATCAGTCGGAGGTGACCAAAATTAATATTCCATCGGTGTGTGAATTTCCCAAAACAATGTCGGACTCTGTAGTTTTCTCTGGTCCCCTCCCCAATTCTGCCAGTGATGACATGTTTAACTGCATGTTGTCCTTAAACCGCTGGCTGTCCAGGTGGTGTTCAGAAAACGTTGTGGGCTTCGTAGATAATTGGCAAACTTTTTGGGGAAAACCTGGTCTTATTAGGAGAGACGATATCCATCCCGCTTTGAATGCAGCAGCTCTCATTTCTAGAAAACTGGATGATTTTATTAAACCCCAAAATCATGATTGTCCAGAGTTGGGACCAGGAAGCAGAGTTGCAGTCTTACACGCCTCTCTGCAATTTCTCTCCTCCTGCCACCCCCC
>JAOWBL010001125.1:0-15960 GCA_028564865.1 Zenarchopterus dispar | reverse complement strand
GGGGGGGGGGGGGGGGGGGGGGGGGGGGGGGGGGGGGGGGGGGGGGGGGGGGGGGGGGGGGGGGGGGGGGTTGTTGGACAGCACCCAATGGAAAATGCTGGAAAATGCAAGAGACCCATTAGGTAGGATGAATAGAAAGAGATGCGTGTGTGTGTGTATAAATACTGTCATTATGTGTTACAGCACAGAGTTGGCACTATTGAAGATAGCATGTGTATGCGTTTGTATTATGTCCTCGCTGGACAGTGTAACACAGGACAGACACCGTGGATTTGTGGGTCTGTGTCACCGGTTGGCACATTGTTGTCTCAGTGGGAGAAGGAAGAGGAAGCAGGAGAAGATGAAAACAAGTTAAATAATAATTTAAAAAAAAACACAGAGTGAGAGGTGAAGATGAGAAAACAAATTTATTTTTTTTGCAGAAAAAAAACAAACAAAAAACAGCGAGGCAGAAGGTTTTAATGTGTTCTGCAGAAAACGCAACATCTGGTTGTGTATCCTGATTTGAATTGAGGAAAAAAGCGGAAGTTGCACACATCCTGTCCAGACAGAAGAAGACGGGTCTAAATGTTAGTTGTACAAAAGAAAAGTGCACAGAAGAAGAAAAAAGAAATGATGTCATCAAGATTACATCACCGCGCTGTTTCCATACTGAAAATGTTTTCTTCTTCAAAAGTAGAAGTTGGATATTTCAGAAGACCTTCAGCATCTTTACTGCACACACTAGAGGATCTGAACCTTCTCAGTAAACTAATCTGCTCATTCACAGCAAAAACACAGTCTCTTTTTTTTTGTATCAAAGCCAAAGAGCGTAAATGTTTTAACTGAACAGTTAATCAGTTTCATGCTTATTTGGTCTGTGCTTTGAGGAGAAACCAGCTGTGCATGCGTCCTTGAATTAGTGACTCCTGATTAACATCACATCTGCTTGTTTGCTCATTATTTTTACCGCTCCTTGTGGATCACACTGGCTATTATGTAAAGGAGCTGGATGCATCTGTGTTTGTAGCTCAGGGTAGTTTTTCAGACGCCACGTGAAGAACTGGACGCTTCCATCGGCTTCCGTTTTGAACAACGTGCAAATTTGGATCAGTTTAGTAATTCTGGGTCTTTGCTGTGTTGTTATGTGCTAATGTGATTGCAAGGATGGATTACTTTGTAAATGTTTGTTTGGTTAGAGTCATCTGCGTGAAACCACACTCTTAAAGACTGACTTCCTCACACTAAATGGTTACAGGTGTACCTTACAGGTGTGGCATGGCCAGATTTCCTCCCAGTGAACTGCTGGTGACTGAAGCTCGGCATATCTGCCGCAAGAAGGGAGGGTATGCTGTAATATCTGATTAATACATAAACCGTCATTTCAAATGCGCAGCGGCTCATCAGAAAATCCATTTTCCCCTCCTGAATCTGAGCCAAATGGTGCAGTTCTTCATAGCTTTAACCCTCAACTTCTCAGTTCTTTTCATTTCGCTGGGGTCTTCCAGCATCAAGCGCTCTCCATGAGGGTTCACTTCCATCTCAACAAGCACATATGGTGGGTGTTATGTAATATATTTATTCTTCCTTTGATAAGTACACTTTGAGATGTGTGGGGGGAAAAAAATGCTGATTAGCTCGCATCCGACTTTGATGCTAGATCATTAGGTAACAAGTCTTCTTCACCACTTGGAGCTCATTGGAGAAAAGGTGTGACATTTGTGGGGACTGCTGTCGTGACAAATTTACTGTGACATTTGAGCAGGTTGTGCTCAAGAAGTGTGTATGCTGTAGCAGTGTGGGTCTGCATGCAGACATACACTCCAGAGATTAGGGGAGAGAGATCACATTTCCTCCTCGGCACATACTGTTGCACAGGTTTCCCCCGGTGTACGACCACGTAGGATTACACAAGAGGTCTTGCTCTTTTGCTCTTAACTCTGTGCATGTGTGCAAGTCCACAGTGGTGTGTGGTAACTGCTCGTTAGTCATCCGGCAGCCCTCTCATCCATCAGTGGAGGTGCCACATTGCAGGGCAGACTGCAGCGCTGATGGATGGAGACAGGCTGAGCTTGTCGGCCCTCCTGCCCACACAGAGTGCACCGTGGCGGGTGTGCATCACACCAGCCTCCGTGCCCTGCTGCGCACGCTGTAGATGTTGCCCTGTCAGCTCTGTTTACAGGAGCGGGCCTCAAAAGTGCTCTTTTAGAGAAGGCATATTGGCCCATAAACACATTTGAACCTGTTTGGCTTATACACTTGAAAATGTTTTGTTGTCTTGGTACAAAAAAAAAAAAAAAAGCTTTTCCAAGCACCTACGTGGCATTTATTTTTATTTATTTTTGCAACTGCAACCCAGCATAGTGCACTTAAAGTTGTCAAAGGGCCACCGCTCAAACATTTTAACTAAAACATGGGATCAGTTTAGCAGCAACATCTATATGATCCTGGTTTTTAAAAACTCACCATCAGAAGAAGTCGTACTTTCTTTTGTGAGCTTGTGTGAAAACAACTAGTTTAACTTAATCGGTAAAAGTGTTTCTCCTGGAAATGAAGAAAAAAAAAATTTTTTTTATAGCTTTTTCTACTTTTCAGTTAAATGGTCAACAGATGTCCTTTTTTGTGGACAAATTTATTTAATATCGGAGGGAAAAAAGAAACAGCGCATAAAGAAAGGAGTGACTTGCAGTGAAGTGTCACAGGCTGGAACTCAAACCGGACCAGGTTCAGTCGGTCCAGTACACCCGTCAAAAACCGTCTTGATCTTTACCTTGCAGCCCTTTCTTGACTTTGCAAATGTATGTCATGACAAACGTGATCAAAATCAAAATATTGTAGTCAGCTTCTCTTTTCTTGAAACATCCATTTTAATTAAGGTTCTAACTTTAAAACCGCCACCGTATTAATGAGCCATAACCTGCAGCAAACATGTTTGGTTCTGCTGAAATAAAGGACAGCTCTCTCTGCTGTTGTCAGGTAGAATAGCAGTATTCATTACAATGTTTTCACTTGCCTTGGAAAAAAAAAATCACTTACAAAATGGGTCTATTTATTGTTGTGTGTTGTTTTCATTAAAGGAGGGCTAAAAGTAAATGGTTCAGTGAGCACTTCTGGACTTCGGCCCTTATTTTTAGGTGCCTAAACTTAAAATAAATGTAGAAGTAAACAGTGATTGTAAAGTGCTGTGAGGCGTGAAGCACAATAAGGTTTAAAAGCACTCCTTCAGGCACAAAGTGAGCCTGGATGTGGTGTCAGTCCTGAAGTTTGATGCTTTTTTGCCTCTTAAAATTAAAACCCTAGTATTAAAGTTTGTATAAACATAAGTTATTGTTGCATCCGTTTGTAACTCAGATTATGTTTTGTTTTGAGTCTGTTTTACGTCCACAAATCTGATAACGCTATTGGTCTTATTTCGTTTTTTAAAAACAGCAAATCATTGTATCCATGAAAATATTACTATTTCTTAAAGTACAACTACTCTGAAGCAGTACATGGACATTTCTCTCCTACAACGCATACCCGGTAATCTTTTTCTCTGCAAATTCCTCAGATGCACATATGTAAGAATTATGAGCTATATATGGCATAGCTCCACTTCAGTCAAGAGTGTTAATATTTTATGAGGTTGGGCTGAAAGTTCACTCTGCAGTACTGATGAGCACATCCTGACGTACACTAAATTGTGGCAAAGCCAGCTCTACCCAACACATACGGTGAATAATTTATTCAGGGAGTCGTTCTCATTTTTCCTTGGCGACACACTGATTCAGGCAGAACAGCACCGTCATGTCCACGCTGGCGGGTTTGAGAGAGCTGTACGAGCAGGTACCTGCTTCACTTGTCATGTTTTTCTTTTGTCGAGGGATTCATCATTTGTCATCCCAGTCAAATAATTGAACCTGGAGAAGTGTTACGAGGGCAGGAAATGAAGGCATGGAAGGAAGAAGATGAAAATGAAGTGAAGGAATAGAGACAGCAGGGCTGATGCATGAAGCACCTGAAAGAATTCAAAATCAAAGACTGACACCACCGTCAGCCGCAACAAATGGAGCTTTTACATGTTGTTCTGAAGTTTTCTTGAGAAAACGGTTTAGTAATTGAATGCATACTTGACAGATGAACTGATTTAAAACATAAACTGCAGCAACCACAGTGGCTTAAACACACTTTTATTCAGCGAGGTAAATTAAAGATATAAGTCAGAATCCTGCAGCAACAAATGGAAAACATCCAAGTAGAACCTAACTGAGAAATGAAGGGTGCCCTCCATTTAGTCATTTAAAAAAAAAAAAAAAAATGCAACGTCATTGTTTGTGAAAGAATCAAAATATAAATGAACAAATACAAATTATGTGAAATGCAGTGACAGTTTGACCAAAATCTCAATAACATTTCTAAGCTGAGAATTAGAGTCCATTTAAATCTCAAGAATCGAAGAACCATCCGCCACAGGTATCAGAATATTTGAATATGCCAACTTTTATCTAAATTACAGCCATTATTTAATTTTTTGATCTATTAATTACTACCTCAGTGTCAGTAAAAGATGTGACCTGCATTCTTGCTTAGATGTTTAAGAACTAAACTTACCAGGAGGATGCTGAAAAGACTTATGTGCTACCTTTTTAATCAAAGGTTTCACATCTTTTATTTGCAAGGTATGACGTATAAAACAGCTCTATTTAATAATTAACCTGTCAGCTCATTGAGTCTAGATTGTAAAATACTGTACGCTCCATGCTGACATCACATCGTGCCTCAGTATACACTCCAATCAAACAGGCTTTATGAAAAATAAATCTTCAGACACTGGACACAACTGTTTAATCAAATATGGCTGATCCACTCCAGAAGATGTGCCTGTAGCTGCCATCTTCTTTGAAGCTGAAAAAGCCTTTGATAAGGTGGAATTTCAATTTCCAGTCAGTGGTGGCTGTGAGGAAGCCCGGCATTTCTCTGGGTATGCGCTCGTGGCTTCTCTCCAGCTTCCAGGAACATTGTGGTTCATGTTTTGTGGTGCATGATGGGAGTGTTTGTGTTTTCAGTACCTGCCCTCAGCATCTGGTCGTGGTGCCAGTGATGGCGTCCGATACGTTTCAATGTCCCTGGACAAAGTGAAAAGGAGGGTTACCTCAGTTTTGCCCCAGACAAATAAAACATCTCAAATATTCAACTGTTGTGTTGAATGTGAGACGATTCCTTACATTAGTTTTTACATGCATTTACATGATGGTGGCAAAAGTGTTTGCTTAAAAAAAGAAAAAAAAACTGGAGAGTTTCTCCTGAATGTACTCTCTGTGAAAAAAATGAAGGAGTCAGTCTGGTGTTTGGTTTACACATTATTGAAAACGGTGGATCAGGCTCCTTGACGACTAATTCTTGTGTTTATATTAATATCGCATGTATCTGAATGTATCCACAGTAAAAAAACAGGTGAGCCGAAGGCAACACTAGAGAGGATAAAACGGGAACTTTAAACCAGCAAGCACACGTGCTCAGTGGCTGTAAATGCTCTGGAAGATTAGCTGTCTGAATATTATTTTACTGTTATTGATTTTTGTTATATTGTGTACCAGATGGAAGATAACAGACATTTTTGTTGTCACGCATCACTCTTCCAGAGCATCTCTAGAAAAAGTTCAGGGGTGCAGTGAATGTAAGAAAATGCCCCCCCCCTCCTCTTTATTTAAAATGCCTGGCCTGAAATTGAAATAAATTTATTAGAACAGTCTTGCGTTGGGGGAAAAGACTAACGATAAAGATAAAAATCATAGTATCCCTGCAATTCAGTTATGGGTCTATGCTCCATCTTTACGAGGTATGATAGCTTGGTTAAGCAGGTTTTATGTGATGGGAGATGAGCCAGAATAAGATTAAGAATATTAGATGGAAAAGGATGACTCTAACCAGATCAGTAGTTTGGCTCACTATTCTAATGTGACAAAATAATGGAAACTATCAGAAAGCAGAGTCCGCTACATTGACGTTGATATGATACGTTTGCAAGATCAACGGGAGAACGTGTCTCCGTGAGACAATGCAGTAAATCTGATTCTTACGCATTCAAGGCCAGTACATTCAGTTCAACACCCCAAAACTTGTCACGCTGTCCACAGATACAGTCTCTATTGTAGTGCAATCCAAAATGAGTTTAAACTCAGTTTAATTTGGTAACAAACAATACACCCGTGCATTTCAGGACATTTAAAAAATTAAAGCTGCTGATTGTAAAGCTGTATCAAATCAAAAACGGGCAAGACTTTAAGGAGCAAAAATGAGCAGAGGACATTTAGTTTGTCAACAAATCCATGATCAAAATAAATGAATGATGCATAAAGGGATGCAAGTCTAAGCTGCACAGCTGTGACCACAGATCCCTGACATGGCAGCACGTCATTCATCAATATCACTTTGGGAAACATTTGTGAAACAGAGCTATGTTTAATGTCATTTGTGCAAATAGAAGTCTTAAGTTAATCTTATCCAGCTTTATTGGTTGAAACAGACACTACACAACTCCAGATCAGAGTCAAAAACGATGATCAAGACTGGTATCAGCAGCCCAACAGCCAGAGTCTGTGCTGGTAGGGAGACGTCCAGGTAATTTTATCCATCTGTGATTGCAGTATTTATATAGAGAAATACACCAAAAATGTTAAAAAGCATCTGCTGCCTGTGTGGGATGACCATGCATAGTTCAGCGAGGCAATGCGAAAATCATATTGTGCACACATTAAATGAAATTGTCATGGGTTTTATTTTGAAAGTCTGTGTCCTCATGTTTAGTGAGTTAAACTTCCCTTGCTTCTCTCGTCCCTGATTGTTTGCACCTGTGTCTCGTTAGTTCTGTTGGTATATCTGGTCTTGTCGTTCCTCCCTGGTGGTCAGTATTGTGTCTCCCTAGATTTACTTTTGGTTGTAAGTGGTATTTTGAGTTTCGTTGGTTTTCTCTTTGCATTGCTGTTTTGTTTTATTAACGGATTTTAGATTGTTGTACTTTTGTCTCCTGCTACATATCTCTTCCCCACAGAACAGACCAGCCAATCAGTGGACCCAGCAGGTGAATTCACTAGGCCGTTTGAGCTTGTTTTCTGGGAACAAGGGAAAAAAACGAAGTGTTGGGCAGAGGAGGAGTCACCCTTCTGGGAAACTCACCTGGAATTGGGTGGGCTAAAGAGTTTTCAGGCTGAGGGACAACGTCATTGTCCTCCAAAACCCCATCTCGTTACAGATCTAGACGGCAGGTAGGATCCAAGCGCAGACACTTAATAATATTCAGTCTTTCGTTAGCAGTCCTGCCAAGGAGCAGGAACGATGACGAGGGCGGGAATCCACAAACGGGTAATCCAGGACAGACGGGTCGATCGCACAAGAGAATTCAATTAATGGCTAGGTACAAACGAGAAACACAGAGCCTGAGAGTGTTACCGGATGGTGAACAATAATCTGGCGCTGGCTTGAGGTCCCCAGGTGCAATATATACAGGTGCTGATTGGGCGCAGCTGTGAAGGCTGATTGCTGTGTGGATCCCACTGATCACAACAGAAATACATGAACTGGTGAACAGCTTGCTCAGCAGTTTTGGTACTTATGTTTAAAATCCTGTGATCAGTTCTTTTCTGGCATTATCTCACCAGTGCAAAAAATGTGATCTTTGGACCTATGATCAAGTGTCTGAACATGGAGATTTCTTTTGAAATGATCACAGGTTCTTCTAGGCGTTTCCTCTTTCTGACTTCCTGCCAGACTCATCTTATCCATGTTAGTTATTTCTGCACATGTCAAAAACCAGGTGTTCATTTTTAGTTTAGGCAAGCTGAGCCCCCTCCATGAAGCGTATCACAACTTCATCTATAGAAGGTGGACGAAAGTTATGAAGGGGCAAAGTGTAAAACAGGAATAAGAAGATAAAAGGTGGGTTTTGTGTAAATGTAGCTTGGTTAATTACAGATGGAGGGATTATTAAAGACTTTTTAAAAAATGGCTATGTTTCTGTCTTAACTGGATATGTGTACTTGATGGTTCTGACTGAGGTTTTTATAAGTTGATCTGTTAAAAAGTAATAAAGACAATCCTTTGTTTGGACTTGTATTAAGATTAAAGTCTAACTGGAAAGCTCCACGAGTCTTGAGTGGCTGTGGCTTACCTGATTTTTATGGTGTTAGACTTCTTTTCTTTCCCTACTTTGATCCCTGTTTGTCAGTTCAAACTGACATTTTTACTAACAAAAAAAAAAAAAATGCATTCAACCTTCCAGAAATGTTGGAAAAATATACACTGGGCTGGACATTAAAAGGTGTGTAACAGAACAGCAGCGTAATTAGTTGAAAATAAGGCTTGAATTGTTTATGCTCCATTTTATTCCCTCGCTCTTACTTTCCTCGAGGACTCAGAGCTGATGCGGGTAGGCGTGCGAACTGGCTTTGCTGATGGTGTGAACTCATTACCGTTCCTCTGATGGAGATGGAAACAGCAAGAGTTTCCCTCCGAAGACAGAAGTCAGACTCGTCCAATCTGTCATTTCAATCACAAGTTTATCTGTTTGTACTACATTTTTAATCTACTGTTTGCATTAGGCGCAGACATAGAAGATGCACTATGTTTTTAAAGCAGTAGCCAAACAAAACCAAATCACTGTGTTTTCACAACATTTTGACCTAATTTCCATTTAAAGATTAAAATGACCACCCCCACACTTTCCATTCTCTCTGTTACAGAGTGTGTTGCGAATCAGTTTTCTTTATTGCCCTTTAAAGATGTTTCTTTTGTTGTTGAGGAAACAGTCCATGCCTGCCCTTTTGAAGTGCTCTCCGTGAAGAATCTTTGGCATATGCGCAAGTGACTGAGGAAATTTTTATTAAAAGCTATTAGCAGCCAGAACACGTCCTCCCTGAGTAGTGTTCCCCTCAGCAGCTTTAGCACTGTCCATCATCTGTTTCTATTTGTTTACCAAACGAATACAAACACTTTATTATCGACTGCTGTGAGCTCAGGGGGTATGCTATTTCTTTTTTGGACTGTTGGCTCTTTATTAAATGTGAGAAAGTCATGCACCAACCTTTATGCCGCAGCAGTCTAAAGACAAACTAGAGTGCCATAAAGGGTGTAAAGGTTAAAATAACTCCATTGTAGGTGTTTCATTTTGCCTCATTTTTAAAGATTAATACTTTTAATCATTTTTGGGCTGTATTTTAGATTCATGTTGACAATATAGTGTTCATGATTTTGCAAACCAACTTTCACACTTTTACTTTATTGTTTTTTCCCCCATTATAGCTTAGTTCATTACTTACATAATCATTTATTCAGCCTAGTAATGAACTTAATTATTAAATAATACAGAATATGTGCAGAGTTGATGGTTTTGATGCTTATGCAGACTCATTCATAGTCTGCATAAGAAGTGGATAAATCTCCTTGTGACATCCCTCAGGTTTTGCTTTTAGGGTTAGGCCCATCACAGTCACCCGAGTACGGGTGTAAGCACAATCAAGTGGCTGGGGGTCCCGTCGGACCTCCACGTTGAAGGGTCCTGTGGCTTGTCTGAAGGAGCCACGGAGCTGCCGCTGAACTCCTGGTGGACGTCTGTGGGACCTTTCACATGACAGTTTGGTGGTGACATCACAAATAACCACTATGTTTAGCCGAGGCACGGGTGGCACCTGCTGCTTAGCTAAGCTCTCGCTTTCAGGCCAACCCACAGCTAGTCAAGTCTTTCTATAAGTGCAGTTAACAGCGCCACAAAACATATTCTTGAAAATAGGAATGACTACGCACTGCAGGTTTTTATTAACAGCTCAGCAATCAAGACAGTATGAAGCGCTAAGTCACTAAACCAATACCAGCTGCTAATTAAAAGACCAAGCCCCTACTTTTACATAATTATTTTGCCTAATATAATCGTACCTGGTGTGGTCCAAAAAAAAAGATTTTTGTCTTCTTTTGACAGCAAATGACAATTTTAAAATGGGGGTCAATACATAGCAGATTGACATGCTTTAGGAGCCAGTCTCTAGTGATCAGTCAAGGAGGCTGAATTTACTCATTTAGCCTCTTGGTTTCACTAAGTTAGTTTCCAGTTGGACACAATTATGTAGCAGGTGCTGCAGCATGATTAAAAACAGGTGGGATAAAGACTGATAATGACATCGTTCTGCAGAAGTGTTTACAAGAAGGTTGAACAGTCCTTGAAACCCCTCTCTGATACTTTAATTCACTTTTTTTTCTAACTAACTGGGGATTCCATCAGACTCTTTCTGCAACTTCTACTTAATGCAAAAGTGAGCCTTTTCTTTCTTACTCTTTTACTTTGCACTACTCCATGTCTCACTTGTCATGTTCAAACCAAGTGTAGTGCTGTGAATGGCCTCTTGGAGTTCCTGTGTACCATTATGACCATTTTTCCTGCATCTGGTTCATCTCCATCATCAAAAGCCTTTCATCTCCCCTTCAAGGGACTGTTCAGAGGAGCTTTTCCCACTCCGTGAAGTGGGAAACCTACCCTCAGTTGATTGTATGATGAGAAGAAATGCTGCCTCTTCTACTTATGCTCTCCAGGCCAGCCCTCTTGGTTATCAGGTGACGAGTCCCTCCACAGGCAGCTGTGACAAAGCAACTTTTGTATTCATGTATTCAGAGCAGACCGGATTTTTTGTTGTTCTCCAGAAAAAAATAGGGCTGCCCAAATCATACCAAGTAGGATTTAGTGTCTTATGTTGCACAGCATGAAAAGTCCTCAATCTTTTTGCGCTTGATTTGTCTGCATAAAAGTAGATGTTCAAAGGTGTGAGGAGGGGAAAAGTTTTAAAAAGAGAGAAAATCTGAATGTGTGTGTGTGTGTGTGTGTGTGTGTGTGTGTGTGTGTGTGTGTGTGTGTGTGTGTGAGATAGACTTCCTCAACCCTGTCCAGTATGGTGTGTAGGTATGTACATGCCTGTCTGTGTTTGCATTGTTGAAAAAGCATTCTATTCATAGCACTTCTGTACTTTCAAACCACCATTTCTGGGTTTAGACTTTATTTTAGGATGAAGGTCGGTGTGTGCTTAGATTTGGGCGGGGCTTAATCATTTTGATTGCTCAGATAAAGGAGGGTATCTTGGTGATGTTTTATGTCAATCAGTGTCCTCAAAACTATAGACAGGCTAATGAAGAGTGTGTGCGAGTTTTGCAGGCGGCGAGCCCGGTTCATTGATGGGACTCTAATGCAGAGTGAGTCTCTGTTTTCTTTAAATAAGCCTTCTTTCAGGCCTGCAGCCAGCAGAGCAACCAGCCTGACACAACAAGACAGCTGGCTGTTTGAATAACATCGCACCTTTCACTCTCTCTGTGTGGTGGTAAAATCAGACCGGCTGTGCTTTTTAATGTTTTATTAAACTAAAGAAGATCCAGATGAGTGGATGTGGGTTGAGTGCATGTGCATGTGACATGTGACATTATACAAAACAGATGCAGACGCGATTCCCTGCGAGACTCGTGCTGCTTTCCATTAAACTGGTGGGAACCGAACGTGTCAGTGTCATGTTTTAATGATCCCCGCCCCCATGTTTTTTTTCTTCTTTTTCTTTTGTAATGTTTTGCAACATTAATGTGACCAGGTTGGACCAGTTAACACATATTTATCACTTTCAACCCAGTACACGTCTGTCCTGCTGGAGTCACACTGACAGGTACGAACAGCATCATTAGGTTGATTTGTATTAACAGTTCATGGTGCAAATCACATAATTAAATAAATAATGATGCACTCCATATCTTTCTACACCATATATCTACCTACAGTGATTTACTTGAGGCACCTAGTTGCTTGATTTTATTGACAGAACCAAATGAAAAGAAAAAATTAAATAGTTTGAACTGCAGCTGAGCAGTTTTTGCACTGTTTGACTATAAATCAGTATTTTCAAATGCTACCATCTACAACCATTTTGTTCAACAGAATATAATGTCCTTTTAAGCTTGAGATTTAAATTTTATGAGAAGAAAATATGTTATTGAAATAAAAATAAACTCTAGAAGGACCAGTAGTGTTTTGGTTGGAACTGCATCTTCTCAGAAACTGGTGACTGATGACTAAGTTCATAAAATTAAGCAAGGAGGTTTTTTTTTTTGGTAACTTTTATGACAGCTTCAGTTTTACTGCGGAGTAATTGAATCTTCTTGGGGAAAATGAAAAAGAGTCAGCGGAGATGACTAAAAAGACAGGACTTCTAGCCAGAAGGTTCAAGTTTAAGCCTCGTTCCTGGAAGTCCCATGTGGGACCATCAGTGTTACACTTTGATTTTACTCTGTTTACTTTTTTCATATTTGGTTACTGATTAGGTTAAGGTGTTTAAAAAAACTCTTGTTTACTTTAGAGTAATGATTTGGGTTCAAATGCCTTCTTTTGATAATAATAAAGTACAGGTCTTACATTCGTCAGCATTTACCTCACTATATAAATGCATGTCTCTCTATTTTTAGATGGATTTTCCTTTTAAACATAAGTCTTGCTTTACTTGTTTTTGGTTATCTATTTTGACAGTGAAAAAGACACAGATAACCAGTATCCGTCAAAAAATTCTGCCTCTATATATCCCCCTTTCTCCTTGCCTCTGGTTTGGGATGCCTCTTGGACGCCTCTTCTGGGCATGTCCAAACCAAGTGGACGACCCGGGCAGATCTAGGACATGCTGTACAGATTATAAACTGGCTTGGAAATGCCACGGTATTCCCATGCAAGACCTGGAGGAGGTGGATTTGGAGAGGGAAGAGTGGGCCTCTTTGCCGAAGCTTCTGACACCACCACCTGCACTTGGAGATGGATGGATAGACATTTTGCCTTGTCTTTTTGTAACTAGTAGGGATAGTTGCTAGTACTTTCTTACTAAGACAGAATAGATGCATACAAACTGGGGGTTTGTGAGGTTTTAAAAAGTGTACCTAGATTTCTCTGTACTGTAACCCCCTGCCAACTAGTGCGCTCCACCCAGTGGCAAGCTCCATGCATTTTGCATTTGGTGAACAAGAGACATGTCCCAGCTTTTGTCAGACAAGACAGGATATGCAGTTTTGGTAAATGGTTGGGTTCAGTAAATGAAATTACTACAAATAGACAGAGTTAGTCAAGTTTCCTTTCACCAAGACGTCACATTTACAACAAAGTGCACAAATGCTCATGCATGCTCGCATCCTGTTAGAATGACTGAGAGAGTGTGAGAGGGGGCAGCGTGAGAGCAGAGATGGAGGATATTTGTGAGCCTGTTTTGTACACTTGCTAAATGTCAGCTCCATCTAATTCTGCATGAAGCTGTTTAGAAGGCGACCAAAGGCTAAAGATGACACCCTTCACTTCCCAGCTCGCATCAACATAAATCTCCCTCTCCCTCACAATAGATCAGAACACAGCTCTGCTTCCTACACACAATGTAACAACACATCCAAATGGATTTGTGACCTCCCACCCAACTGCTTTTTCAGCATTAAACGTGGACCTTTATGTCGGTCTGCGAAGGTTAGAAGGCAAATACAATCGTTAAAACGATTTGTCTGCAAGTGTTTTCTATTATTTATCACAGTGCTGTTGACGCGGATCAGCCGCTGATTTTCTGTGAATTCATTTTTACATTAATATTTGTTTGAGCACAGTTACAAATGCTCATAAGTGGACTGATGCTCCAACATTCCCTATCAGAAACTTGTCTTTTTATTCAGTTCCTATAATTTTATTTGAAAAAGGTTTCTAACCTCTATAACTGACTATTTGCTTAAACTGTACATGTAAGACATTTTGTGACGTGGTGGACAAATATTAGTGCTGAAATGTGAGAAAACCCCCGATGTCCTGGCTTTGTTCAGTTTAACCTAAAAATTTCTGGCCTTTGAGACTTCGCTTGTTTTGGCTCGGGACTTGTTTGGTCAATGAGCGTTTGAGACGAAGCCCGACGGCAAGAGTCTCACCTCATGAAGTGAAATGACGTACAATCCTCGGAAATCAGAGAAGTTTCTGGAAAGAAACATTCCTCTTCATTTGTTTAAGGTAGAGGCAGAAATCCTCTCCATGATTCCCACCGGTTTCATTTTTGCCTTGGTTGGTGTTGTGCAAGTTGAATTAAATCGTCTTTTAATCGCATCGAACCAATCTTTGATTGTGATATGGTTTAATCTGAAAGCTTAACTGTGCCTTAACCATCTTTTGTGTGTATGTGCTCTTCTGCTGGTAAAATTATATTTTTTTTCTAATCCAATTGTTTTCAGAAAACTTTCTGGTTGCACGGCATTGCACCATATTCAGTGTGTAGTTTTGTGAAGTGTTACAAAGAGACTGTGGCTGGAAGATGTTGTGGTTTAATTATGTGCATGACTACCCAGAAAGCTCAAGTTTATTTCCTGCCACATTAAGTGGATTGTTTTTCTTTTTTAAGACTTCTAGACTTCATATCACTTTCAAATTCACTTTTCTTTTCATTGACTTTTTACTTTGGTTTTAGGAAACTTAGAACCTTTTTCAAAATATCTACCTCAAGTTAGAAATCAGATTTTCCCAACTTTTATGTTTGAGGATTGCCCTCCATCATCCACGCGACAAAGATGTGTCATCCAGAAAATGGTGATCCATGTGGATCTACATTGCCAGTTTTCCTTGCTGTTTTGCAGTTTACTGTGAGATATAAAGTGAGATGTAAAATGTAAATGTTAGATTTTATTCTATACTGTATAGGCATCCTATATAAGAAAACCACTCTAGGCTAAAATTAGGGGCAGAATATCCTGAGTTGCATGTCCATGTGGCAGTCCTTACCTTACATTTTTAATGTAATGGCTTTGGTTGACATTTATTATAAGTGTAGTTGGTATTTTCAGTGCATATTAGGAATAACAAATAAACCAAGAAGAAATGGATCCTATTTAAAAAAAAGAGAGAGAAAAAGAGAAGATAAACCTGAAACCACAACACTTGAATGTTTAACCACTACTACCATGGCTGCATAACCAAATGACAAAATGAGCAGCAACAGATGGACCAAGCTTTAGAAAGAAGGCTAATATACTTAGATAATTTATGTTTATTTGGATTCGCTTTTGGGTTTTGGACAGGAGTTGCTGTTCATGGCCCTGAACTGTGGATGCAAAACCCTCGGTTGTTAAGTCCTCTTTTGAAAATGAAGCCTTCACTTTTTGTGCAGTTTTATATAGGTGATTTATTCAACCAGCCTGAACAGATAAGAGGCTCTTATATTTAATGCACTAAGGCTCCAACTTATTCAGACCCCTGGAAATGTTGCAGGGAAGAGATGGTGAGTTCGGGGACGCTCACATGTTGTTCACCTTGAAACTCGACTGTATACGAGTCCATAGGATGAAAAATGCGCATAAATGCAATGAGACCACCCACAGGAGGTCACAGTGAGTTCAGTACTGAACTCTGCACTCGTGCATTCAAAGACACACGAAGCTATCTGGTCTAAAATGAGCTCATCTTTAACTTGCGGCCACAATAGATTTTCCATACTTGCAAAACCACGAGCACACAAAGGCATGGAAACCAAAGTGTGCAACTTCTCCAGAGTGACATGCCAAATTACAAATGTTTTCTCCACTTTCTGTCTCCTGGCCTTGTTAAGTAAAGAGAGGAGAAGTGGAGGAGGAGGAGAAGGCAGCATGTTTCAAGGAGAGGCCAGTGGATGAGTTATGGCTAGCGGTTTCTGGGGGAAATGGTGTATTGAGAGCAGACTCGGCCACATTAAAAATATTGGATCAGACACTAAACACAGCAGTTCTGGCTTGGCTCCTGCCAGCAGATATGGCCCGTCCAAATCATCATTTTAGGGCTCATGGGTTCACTGTTTTTATAGAGTGAGCAGGGGCCACCGCAGTTTATGCAGACTATTTGCTGCCATCCATCTTTTTTCCAGTTCCTGCGATTCCATCACTTCTCTTTTATTACTTTCCTTCTCCTTTTCTAACATTACCCTAAACTTACCTCAGTTCTCTTTCTCCACCACG
>JAOWBL010001124.1:0-15961 GCA_028564865.1 Zenarchopterus dispar | reverse complement strand
ATATTGCAATAAAACATAGTCCCAATCCTGTTTTTAAAAGATTTCTAATTAATTTTTTTGTACCTCTATGAATACATGAGGTAATTTCTTTTATACTTCTATATAGTGTATCTATTTTTTAGAATTTTTCTAATTGTACAAATCTTTGTTTTATTATTATTTTGACTCTGGGGTGCTACAGAGGTCTCAGATGGGTATGTATCAAATATCCAACATCAAGCATCAAGGGGTTAAGTATATTATTTAAGTATGGTGGGACAAAATCCTGTTAACCTTTTTGTCACATATGACAAGCCTTCACATACTTTTTCACATATTAAGAGCCTTCACCTTCATTTATTATAAATAGTTCCTACACTGCATTCAGATGAGTGATAATTTGATATTTTGAGTCTGACCTTTATGACTTACTGTACATGGGGAGTTAGTAGGGTGACTCCCATTCCATAGATTTCTATCAGTATTCTGCTGATGTTTTATCAAAGGATAGGGAGACCTTGCTTCTTTGCTCCTTTTTTGATAAGGGTGGCATCACTTCCCTGGGGAGTCATGGAAATTTCAAGGATTTATTATAGGATTTATTATCACTGTGACTTCTCTTCATTTAGCAGTCTAAAAAAATGCTGAGAATGTGTGAGGCATTGGACTAGTTATCATTATTACAGCTTATAATAACCTTCTGATCTGTCTGAGAGTTATTATGTTATATATGTTATCAATTATTCTTGCATTCTCTCATTCTCACAATTAGCGAATCTCAAACAACTGCTGGTTTTTGGTAAGCTATGCTTCTTACTTTCTTACAATTGATTCATGTTTTCTGCACCTGCACGTGTGGGAAAACCATATGAGATAAATTTCATCATCTGCACCAGCTTGCAAGTGCCCAACAGGCCCCTCTGGGGCTTATCATCTGCAGTGCACCGCGTAATCACAAGGACTGAACACACTAAGTACATGAACCTGGATCAGTCTTTGGTTCAGAGAAAGGCAGACAAAAGAAAAAAATAAGGACTAAAACAGAACACCTTTGGATGGTTTTTTATTTTAATTTTAATTAAGAAAAAATTTTTTTTTGAGGAGGGACATAAAAAACTTTTGCCAGGCCTCACTCAGTTGGCAGATGCATGTGTAGAAGCATCAGCTGCATAAAGAGTGAAAAAGAGTCTTATCCTGCTGGTTCATTCTTTTCCTTCTAACACACTGGTCGCACATGCTCTGGAAGTTTCGAAGGCTCCTGCATGGCCCTGTGACCTTGGGCAAATTACACTCGGTGGTGCAGCATATTGCATCAGAGTATTAATTGTAAACCTTGTGTGAGGATGCCTGTGTAGGTGTATGTATGGGTGTATGTGACTGAGTGAGTGAGTGAGAGAGCGAGAGATGTACATTTGTGCATCAGCTGATCGCAAGGGAACATGGGAATATATAAATCCAGTACACATAAACACATTTTGTACCGCTCATTTTTGCACATTTCTTCTCAGTTTTACTGTGACTACACTGATCTCTCTTAACAAGTGGACATGCTGCACAGGTTACCTACTGTACACCAGTTTCAGTCATAAAAGGCCATTTTATTGTGCTGCCTCAACATCCATGCCTCTTTCACATTTTGTCTATATACAGCTATGTGTGGGCAGCATGGGCCCTTAGTGGTTAGCACCTTTGCCTCACAGCAAGAAGGTTCCTGGTTCAACTCCCAGCAGGAGTCTTTCTGTGTGAAGTTTGCATGTTCACCCCGTGCTTGTGTGAGTTTTCTCCGGGTACTCTGGTTTCCTCCCACAGTCCAAAAACATGTATATTAGGTTGATTGAGAAGTCTAAATTGCCCGTGAGTGTGCATGGTGGTTCATCTATGTATGTAGCCCTGCGATGGACTGGCGACCTGTCCAGGATGTAACCCTGCCTCTTGCAAGCAATGAGCTGGGATAGGCTCCAGCAGATTGGACCCAGTGATCGGATTCAGCAGGTATAGAAAATGAATGGATAGACAGCTATGTGCTGTATTTTCTCTATATAGATATATGTATGTATATCTGTGCATGAGTATTACATGAACTGTTCTGGAGGATCACCTGAAACAATTTGAAAAGATAAAATTTATTGTCATTTATACACTTGTATGGGGACGAAGGAATTTTGTACAGGAGACTCAGAATACAAGGCTAAAAAGGTTTAAAATGATATAGACACATTTGCAAAACTAAACATACTTTCCCCTCACGTTGTGTCACCTAAAATATTTTTAAGAACAAGCCTCACTACTCTGAAAACCCAGAAATTCAATACTCGGCCTTATCCACTGTTTTCCATCTAGGCACTCCTACTGGGAAACAAATTGCTTTGAAATACAAGACATTTTGTAGATTCATGTGCTGCTCTTTACAAAAACACTAGAATGTTATACATTTTTGTATTTTTGAGGACATTTCCACAGCAAGATCCGATTTTGCCATGTAAGTCTGGCTTGGTTACTTGAGTCCAACCATAATTCCCCATCTATGCAAAATCATGTTCAACTCATTGACCAAATAGTCGATATAAACAATTAAAACAAAAAAGTAGGTTTGAAATAGCTCATAGTAGCTCCCTGAAGACACTGTCTCTTTGATTATGAATCGTTCCATACTCACGAGCACAAAGAGTCATGAATGTAAATGTTTAATCTCAAATCATTAATTTACATAGCTTAGATTCTATTTGTGGCAGTAGCTGATGGAGGGTGCTGGTGGCTGTGTGTGTGAAAACGTGTGATAACAGACACACCCATGTCTGCACTGTTCATAAGAAGCCCCATAACTATTCATTCATCTATTTAGGATCACAGCTTATCCCAGTTCATCCCAGTTCTCTTAAAGGCGAAAGGCAGGGGTACACCCTGAACATGTCACAATTCCATTGCAGGGCCAACCGCCATAACAGATATTTTAATTACCAAGTACTTTGTGACAAATGAATAACAGATACATTTATATTTGTCTCCATAATTCTATGTACTTCAACTTCACACCTGAGGACACTAGTTTCTGTTCTGTTCTGCTACTTCCAAGGGTTTGGCTTAATGAGAAATAAAGGAGTTCTCTGTCTTCTGCAATTACTGCTCCTTCAGCTCACAGAAGATTTCAGAGAGAAATAAATCAGATGGCTTCCGCTGTCAGGCGCAGCCTCATGCCCTTTCTTCAGTTGCCTTTTGTCAAACCATATGAAATACAGGGCATTCCCCCTGGTGTTCATTTCAAGAAAGTGCAGTTCTTTATGAATGAGGTGACTTGATGCCAACACTAATAAGGCTGTGTTGCTACCAAAGGGCTAGAAATTGCAATTCCTTGACTGACCATGGGCAGCTGGGCCCAAAAGCAAGTAAATCTCCCTCAACCCCTGGTTAGTGTCCAACTTTTAGCAGAAATAAACATATATACAGCATTGTTGAAAACATGTAACATGCATGACAGTTAGAGGGAGAGTGAATTTTTATGTGCCATCCATTTTCGATACCTGATTATTCCTATTTAGGATTATGGGGATCTAGTGAAGCTAGTTTTAACTGTCTTTGGGCATAAAGCAGTACAAAAAGTAAAAGTACACTATGAACACTCATCAGTCCATTGCAGGGCCACATATTGTCAAACAAAAAAAATTCAAATATAGAATTACCATTTATCCCAGCATATCTGTTTTTGGACTGTAGGAGGAAGCCAGAGTACCAGGTGAAAACCCACACAAGCACGGGGAGAACATACAAACACCAGCTGGGAGCCAGACATTTGGGGAGAGGTCTTTTGATTGATGGCAGGCTATAGCAAAGCAAGCTGTCATCACTTTACCTTCCTAGCATTTAGCACAGTCTTGACCTAACAAGGTGTCATTTTTATTTTAAAAATAATGTGGCTTCTTGCTCTGTCAACTGTACTAAGAGACTGTTGTGACTGGTTCTGGGTTGGCCTGGGAGGTGTCAGTTCTTAACTACATGGTGCTGTGCAGTAAGATGAAAAAGAAGCTTTGATGAAAAAGCTTTGATGAAAAAGAAGGCAACCATTCCTCAGAGAACCTGTGGGTAGCATTTGGGTTTGTCCAGTTATTTTTATACAGTCTGTGTTTGTTAATGCCAAACTGTTGCTCCCACAGGACAGAAGCTATTTTTATAGCAGCCTACACTTGCATCCAGTACAATTTCACAAAAAAATTGTCCAGTTCCTTCTATACAGTTGTTGAATCTTACAAAGGATGGGCTACACTGCAAAAGACCACATTGTGGGCAACTTCTGTCAGGTAAGAATATGAATCTGATCCCAGTAAAACTGAACCAAAGAAAATTCAACAGATTAATCTCAATTTCTGCTCTAACATTTTGATTGTACAGTTAGAATTTAGCATCCACGCATGGATCTATCCTGCCTCGCATCAGCAGATCAGGCGGCTTGTAATGGTGTAATAGTGTTGGGAGTATTTTTTTTTTTTTTTGTAGCATACTTTATGTCACTTAGTATCACATAAATAAATGCCACAGCCCACCTGTGTGTTGTTACTGATCATGTCTTTGTATTTATGACTGCAGTGCACCCATCTTCAAACGTCTACTTCCAGCAGGATTACATGTTATGTTTAAGAAACCAGTTTCAGATGATTTTCGCTTCGTGACATAACATTGAGGGTCACTGTACTCAAAGGGTCCCCACCGTTACCAGACCGGAGTCCAACAGATTAACTTCTGTCTTGATGGAACAAGAGATTTATGGGTAACTGTGTGATGCTGTTATCTCAGTATTGATCAAGGTCTCTGAGAAATATTTTAATGCCTCGTGGAATCTATCCCACCATGGATAGATGGAGTTTTAAAGGCAAGTAGGTAGTACTAACCTACTGCTGGCAAGGTGTACCTTATGATGGGTGAGTGCCAATAACAGTGAAACATCAAATGCACTACAACTACACAACATTCATACATGGATACATACATAAATACATAAAACATGGGGAAAAAACTGTCAAAAAATAAAATAAAATAAAAATTGGTTGAAATTAGTTTACTGATGCAGGATAAATTCTGCCTTGCATTTGAATGATATCAAAGGTTTTCACAAAGGTTTTTTCCCACTTCCTCAAATGCTTGTCTTTATTGCTTCCACACAAATCCCATTTATTTTCCAGCTGGAAACACAGCAGGAGAAAGAAGATGTGACCATTCAAAGAGGACTCGAAATTTTAGCCTGGATTTGGACTTTTTCTTTTGTTGGTTTTTCACAGCCTAAATGGAACACTGCAGTGCATGAATCAATACAACATATGTAAAATGGGCTTAGAGATTCTATATTTCTTGTATCACAGACCGTCACAAATGAATTATTATATGAGATACACTGTTATATATTGCTGATGCGCCACTCTTATCCATCTATTCATCATGTGGACATACACTAGATAGACAGATAAATACTTTATTGATCCACAAGGAAATTTGTGCTGCAGGGGTTCTCTGTCCCAGGTGTAGTCAGGCAGAGAGGCGGGGTACACTCTGGACCAGACATCACCCATGACAAGCTGGAGATCAAATGATCATTTTTATTGCTTTATTAAGAACCATGTAAAGGCAGTGACTTTTTTAAATATGGAAGACATCAGCAGAGACTGGGCCTGCAGCTTTGTGACTGTCTGCCATGTCTTTACTGCAGCTGTCTTCAGATATTATTCATTCGTGATTCTGCAGTTACTAATGTCTTCAGCCAGTGAAATGCAGCTCAGTAAAAGTGTGATCAAGTGACTCGCCCTGACACAGCAGACTAGTCTACTTCTTATCCTTAAAAAACTCTTGAGCTGCTCCTGGAGGATCTTTTAGGTCACTGTCTATGTAAAGTTGAGCAACTGAGTAGCTATAATAGACTAAATAGGTTAGATGGGTAGATAGAAAAACCAAAATTAATCCCTTGGGGAAGTTCCCCACAAGAAATTCCGGTTCCAGGTTCCAGCACTATTAATTAAAGAATAGGAAAAAGAAGAAAAAAAGATTATATAGATTATAAACACATTGACCTTTCTATTGAAGAAAGAAATACCTGGAATGCTCACTGAAATAACTTCAAACTCGCAAAAGTAAAAAATAAATAATTTACTGAAACTCGACCAATGAAAATCAGACATAAACAAAGAGTTAATAGTCGTCACTCTGCTGTTTGGAGTCATGGTGTTCACCACACTGAAAATAGACCAAAGAAAGCAAAGGAGAGAGTTGTCTGTGGAGATCAGAAAGGAAATTATACACAAGCATGTTAAAAATGAAGGCTAGAAGACCATCGCCAAGCACTTTGATGTTCCTGTGATGACAGTTGCAAATTTCATTCAAATATTTAAGGTCCACGGGACTGGAGCCAGCCTCTCTGGATGTGGCCTCAAGGGGAAAAATGTTGAGAAATTAAAGAGATTAATCATGTGGTTCGTCATAAAACACACATAAAAACATGCATAAAAACATGCATGAATGGCTAAGAACAAAAACATTGGACTATTCTGACGTGGCCTTCTATGAACCCTGATCTAAATCTGAGTGAACATCTATGGAAAGAGCTGAAACATGCAGTCTGGAGAAGAGGAATGGACCAAAATACCTGTATACAGGTGCGGAAGTCTCAGTGAGAGTTTCAGACATAAATTATTTGCAGTAATTTAACAGAATGAGCAACAAAATATTAAGTTGAACATATGACTAATTTGTACAGGCTAATTTCATTGTTATTATTTTTTTAATTATTCCATGAACTACAATTCAGAAGCAATGTTTGATTTTCGTTAGTCAGTTCTCAGCAAATTATCATTCATTGTTACTTTTGAGACTTTCAAGTTATTTCAGTGACCATTGTGGGCTGTTCCTTCTTTAGTGGAAGCGTAACAACAAATTTGTCCAGTGTGTGTAAATATACACTCCAATATTTATCTGGCTTTTTCTGTTTGCTTCTTTTTTGTTTGTTTGTTTTTTTTCCCTCACATGACCTTTCAATACTTTTTACCCAGTTTCACAGTAAGCCAATAATGTTTTATAGAGCTTGTATGCTTCAGTTCACTAGTCTGATTACTTATTTTATTTATCTTCATTAGAGATGGGCAGATCCCTGCTGATCTGAGTTAATCACTCGGATCTTTAGGGAGACTTGCAGTCCTGAATCCCAAACTATGTGGAATCGAACCCTACTAAGATTGTTAGTCATATCGGTGGTAAGAAAAACAATTTGTGTACATTAGTTCATTTAGTGCATTCCATATGTCCTTTACATTACAACACACACAAAACTGACTGCCAGTTTTGAGCATCTGGTGATAGCATGTTAGCTGTACTGTTGTCAACACGGCATCCTTTTCATGCTCATGGAGTCAGGGCTTATATGATCTGATCTGGATGTCTTACATACATAACACTGATAACAGATCCAGGTTGAAAAAGAAAACCAGTCATGTCCAGACTCATACTTCAAAGTCAAGAATCTGTGCTTCACAGGGTTGCCCATGCTTCTCGTGACTGCACTTGGGATCCAAATGACATCATCAAAAAAAAAAAAAGAACACAAATCCATTTGAGGAGCCACAATTAATATTACGCCCCTTCATATGGTATACAGATCTTCAGCATATTGTGGTTACTCCTCTTGTATAGTGTTCTTTGTGTGGTACATACTGATATGCCCACCTTCAGGACTGTGAGATCAATTTGCTTGTTTGTCTTTTGGAAATCCCAGAGATTTAAAGATTTCTTTGTCATAACACTAAATATGAACAATGACATTTTTTTTCTTTTCTTTCTCTCTTTCTAGCATCAGTGCTTCGCAGCAGGAGAAGAAATAGTTAGCATCATTGATCTGCCTGATGTGGGGTTGACAGATGACATTTAACTCTGTGCGTATATGGATTTGTTTTGTTTCTAGTTATGACCTTAGGATGGTCAGTTTCATTTAACATATGGTGGATTCACTGACACAGCTTTCACATTCAAATGCCACGATAAGAATCACCACCAGACTTGTTTCATGCTTAACGCTTACCTGATAAAGATGGATTAGCCCCCAGCTGGTCATGAAAAACTTCAGTTTACAGGTTCTTTATTAAAGTTAGCTTCCAGAAGTATGCCTTTGTTCACCAACACAATGGATTTGAAGCAAAACAGTGAAAAAATGGTACAAGTTGAGACATTCAGGTTTAATTTGATATGTTTCACAAAAATATGATATATATCATTTAGAAAGTGGTTATTTTAAGCAAAGTTGCTTCATTTTCATAGTGTAAAAATAATTTGGACAGTTAAGAAGACATTAATCACCTTGGTGCTGTCGATTCTCATGTTACTTCAAGACAGATTAAACAGATAAAACGTCTGGAGTTGATATCAGGATTTGAGGTGGACTGGAGCTACCAATAGGAATACCAATGAGATCTGAATGCAAGTGAAGGAGGCCATAAAAAATAATATCAACCTTCAAGACAGAGCGAAAACCTGAGGTGTGACAAAAAAAAAGGTCTAAAAAATTGCAAAAGACAACTAATGGCGATGATCACAGAATTTTTTTCCTTGTTAAAAAAAACCTCTACTGCACAATATCTACAGAAGTCAAGAATACTCTGGAGTTGGTAGGGCTACCATTGTCAAAATCTACAATCAAAACCTTCACCAATGTAAATACAAAGGGTTCACAAAAAGGTGCAAAATACTGGAGACACATTTAAAAAGTATGGAGACAGAAAGGAATGACAGAATTTGCTAAAATTATGTCAATATTTAGATATCTCAGGACCTACTGACTATATATTTGAGTAGACTTCCCACGATTTGCCAGTCTTGTCATCATCCAAAAAGGGAATGAAACCAAAGTCATTGCATATGGATGGACTAGGATGTTTGAGCTGAAAAGCTGTCCACCTTAAGATATTCTGTTTTTGTACACCTATTTAAACATATTTTAAAGTGTTCCTTTAGAAATGACATTACCACCCTTAAGTCGGACCATAAAAAACAAACTGTTGGTAATATTACTCTTTTAAGCTTATCTATCTATAAAGCACAGAAATATAATATCTTTACAGGAAGAAAATATTTCAGAGTACAACTGTAATTCATAGGAAAAAAATGAAAAATATTTATAATCACAACTCCTGTCACCAGTAAGACAATCACCATGAATGAAATGAGTGACCTCCTGCCGGCTGCCATGGAAAGATCACACATTCATCTTAATTTGTGACAGTTTAAAATGCCAGTTCTGGTGGTCTGACAGAGGAGCTCTGTATCCCCACACTTCCTCATTTATATCTCATGCATGTGAAATGATATTTAATTAGTCTGATACTGCAACATGTAATTTAACTGCAGGGGCCCATAGATAGGGTAATGGCCCTGTGAGCTGAGTTAAATGCTTATGTCACGAGCCTAACAATGGCAGACACAAAAGTGTTCATATAAAACAGTGTAAAAGGGATTTTACAGATTTTAAAAACATTTTCACAAGAGACAAATGAAACATTTTTGGAAATGTCAAAGTGTACTTAAGGACAATACCCTCTGGAGAACATGCAGTAGTGTAGTGATCCCTGGAGACATGGGTATAATCTCAAACCCATGCACCAAAGAATAAAAGCCTGTTTTATAAACAGTGACATGTAAGATGACTATCTAGTTTGCCCAAAAAAAGTTCAGTAGTACTTGCACATAGTCCAGTTATCTCTTTCATTTGATTTTTATTTTTCCCCTTTAAACAGTTAATTACACACAATGTACCATAGCTTTATCCCTGGCAGGACAGTCGATCCCAGCCTGGACATGTTATTAACATGATTTACAAGGTTCAGCCATAAAAAGGGCCCAATCACTCTATTTGATATCTTCATCTGACATTGTGCCAGCATCTTTGGCAGTGGCTGAAAAGGCGGTACCTCCTTCACTCTTGGTATCTTCTGTTACGGGAGTGGAGGACAGATAGCCTGAGGGCGCTGGACTAATGTTAAAGGCGCTGCTGGCTAACAGCACCAGTGTAGCTTCACTGACATTAGCTGAGTTAATGCTTGGTGTAAACTGACAAGGACCTTTGGAATTAGGAAAGGTCTTTTTTTTTTTTTTTGAATGGCTCGCTTCATCTAACCTGTTCATTACATATTACAAATGCGAATAATTTAAAGGAAATTAACAAAGTTAAGGGTAGACAATATTTGTTTTCCCAGGCGTGACCCGCCCTACTCTGATTCTGATTGGCTCATCAGTCCTCCTGCCTAAACCTAACCAGTCTAAATGAAGGCAAAGAGTACTAAACAATTAGCCCTCACCATCCCATTAAAAAAAAAATTGAGTAATTTGGCTTGCAGACACCACTGAGCGATGCACATGAGAGGAGACTGAAGTCACAGTTCCATTACCCCTAGATTTGTACAAAACCCAAATATTGCAACGAAAAACCTGTAATGAAAACACCTCTAATTTGAAAAAAAAAACACCTGACAAATATTGCGGAAACCTCTTTATGTTTTCATGAAGTGGTTTTTCAGATGTGTCAACAATATCTGCATCGCTAGGTGTGATGTAACCGGTCAGTCTAAAGTAATCAAAATCTAGTTTCCAGTCAGGTCTGGCCTCATTAATATGATGTATTGTGCTATAACACTACTTATTCATTTCCACATTACTGCATTACACAAGGGCTTTGCCTTTGAATAATCATATGAATGATCATCCACTGCCTTCATTCTCTGTTGACTACTTTTGCAACAGCAGTTGCAGCAGCTGCAGTAATTTTTCAGACTAAAGATGTTTATTTTCTTTTTCATTGTTTTGAAGAGAAGCCTCGCAGAAGGAGACACGGAGAATTATGGACATATGGAGAGAGAACTCGGACAGTTATGCTCTTACAGAGAGAAACACCTGCTCCCGACCCCGCTGCCTTTATTTCAAATTCAGAGTTTCCTTTCTTTTGCAAAAAAGAGTGTAATAGAAAAATGAGAACTTGAGAAGCAGACATACCCAATTCTGACTGAAATATCAGTTGGTATAGTCTGTATACCTGCTTGTACCCTGCACTACACCACTGAGACGATGTATGTTTGCAGCCAGAGGCAGGTCACCAATGTGACTGTAAAAGTTCACCCCACGGTAAACGCATGCTGAGCCAGCGTGCTGGAGGAAGGCTTAGTCAAAGGAGGGCAGGTGTTGGAGGACAGACTGAAAACACTGCCCCATCAACACACAATTTTGGGGTGTGCTTATTTCTGTCCTAATTTTGGGAGAAGACAGTAACCTTATCTGAAATTCACACTTTTACAGTGATTGCTTTCACCTCTTTCACCTTTCCTGAATGGCTCCTTTTGTGTGCTTCTACGATTTTTCTCACTACTCCCAGTGTGTGGGAAAAAGTTCAGGGTTTCTTTTGAAGGACAAATGGATGGAGACAGATAAAAAGTCCAAACCAGTGTTAAACTTTCTTAAAGTATGAAATTTTCTGAAACCTTAGGGAGTGTGAGTGGGAGTGGGAGTGAGGCAGGAGGGGAGAGAGAGATTGACAAAGCCATTGTGTGGGATAGAAAAAAAAGTTGTATAACTTCATAGACTTGTACACAATGGACCAAAGAGTCCAAGGTTTACAATTTCTGAATAGTGTGTGGGGTTGTAAGATGGGATAGAAATCAAAGAACTGCTGTATTTATTCATTACTTATTTAACCAGCAACAAAGATGACTGTAAGAGAAATGCCACTCTAACACTCAGATAATTACATCTAATGGAAGAGTGTGATATTTAAAATTGTTTAAACTCAAGGTTACACTTTTTGACCAGCAATATATGAGTTTAACAACTTCAAAGTATCTGGTGGTTCCAAAAATATTGATGTCATTTTGATGAGCAAAAATAATTTCTCTGAACGTGATTCTAATTATGATAGAACATGACAGACAAAATGAGCCAGCTGCAGCGTTTGATGTTTCTTTCCAACACTGCCAGAGCAGGATCATTTCTGAGGATCATGAAACAGAGTATAAAGTGTAGTCAAGTCTGTAGCTCAGATACAAGGTTGCAGTGAACTTTTGATATGCACGTGGTTTGAAGTCTGCTGAGTGAAACGTCTGAAAAGCAGAACGATGTTCATGGAAATGCATCATTACTGTACACAATCTTTGTAAATGTGAACAAGGCCAGAGTTTAATTTTACTGACTCGCTAGAAAGGACATAAAAAGTGCAGTATGGACAAATGTATATATCATTTTATAATTTTGGAAATCAAAGGGTGTATTTGAGGATGCTATTGCCAAATATGTGAGATCCTGTGATCCTGAAAAAAAAAAGCCGTAGTATAAATATAGCACCCTTTGATGAAATCTTATCCAGTGAAGTCAAACTTAAAAAAAGAAAGAAAAGAAAAATGACCCAAAATAAACCCAGAAATTCCAAAAGGAGCTGATTCCCCTTTGTTGGGTGGTGCTGCATGAACAGAGCAGACCGAAGAAGCAGCGAAAGAAAGCAAAAAAACACGCAAAGAATCACAAAACTGTGTACAAGCAAGAAGTACAAAGTAGGAGCAAAGCAACTTTTTCCTTATACAACCCAAAACTGCAGACAACAGCTTATTGTGATCACACAAGCCTTCTGAAAACTAACCAAAGAAAAAGAGAGACTGCATAACTCATTTGCACAACATAAAGACTCAGATTTAATTGGGTGGACAACTTCATTTTCGCTGGAAATCATTTGCCTTTCTTAATCCATTCTTTAATGTGTGCACAATCGCTCCCCCCTTTCCCGTTGTCAGGGAACTCATAATAAAACTAAACTTAGAATCGCTCTGCTGCTCGTCTCTGAGCAAATCAGTGTTCTTTAAAAGCCATCAAAATGCCATTTGAGAGCTGATAATCCCCAATTATCCCCTGGATATGAGTAAAATATCTCTATCAAACACAGCACAGTGGGTGGCTAAATGTGTCCGACTAAAGTTTGAATACAGAAATGTTTTTTTTTCTTTGTTACTCTGCACAATAGAAGACGTGGCATCCATCCACTTTCCTTCAGTGGTGAGGAGGAGTTTATTTGTATACATCTGACAATGTAAAATATTTTGAGCTCCTGAAACCACTGAAGGCAAAAACTGGATGTCAGATTTCTTTTAGGTGAAAAGTGGAAAAATTATTTGTTTATCTTAATGTCTTTAATTTTGAGTTTTACCTTCCAGTGGATGTGTTTCTTCTGTTCCTGTCTCACGCTTCCACTGATGGCTCTGACAGCACAAAGAGATTTTGTAAATTTGTCGGGTTGTACTTTTGTTTAGTTATTAGTGCAATTTATCTTGCTGTGCCACAGCACTCTGCCACATAATGAGCCTGGTTCTCACTGTGATGTGGAAGTGCCTTAAAGAAAATGCAAAGTAGGCTACTGGAGTTTCTTTATTTTTTTGCTTTAAAACAGGCCTTTTACTCTGATGTCTCGGGGCTTCTTGCTTAAACGCAGTTCTCTTGGGAATATGATTTGTGCAGTGACAAAGAACTAACCCAATGAAAACCTCAGGCTCCAAGTCTTGGTTCACTCCTATAATGCTAACAAAGCTCTGTCCCATGTGTGACTCTGTACTACAAGATGTACTTTCCCTTCATTAGTCTTTTGTTGATTATCACCAATTCATTACAGATGAATGGGACAGAACACTCACGAACCGGTGTGACCGCACTGGGTGTCGACTTTCTTTGAAGCCTTGAGTTAATATTCAAATTTAGTGTGAGATTGAACCCTTAGGTAAGTCGCCCTAATTCTTTTCCTCCTAGATTTTAAAAAATAATCTCTGGAGTCAACTTTGAATTTCAGGGGACAGTATCACCACACACAGGAAAAAAAAAAAAAGCTGCTTCTTGACGCCATTGGATAGGCATACAAGCAATCACAGAAATGAAGCAGAGTCATAACCAGACTATCAATAAAAGACATCTGAAATAGCGCATAGTGAAAAATGAATGTCACAAAATGACTGTTGGAGATCATCCTTAGAGAGGACAGCCATAAATTTGAAAGGAACATTCTGGAGTTAAAACATACCTATTGTTAGATTGTAAGGCGTGTAAACATTTGTGAGGTCTCAAAACAACAAGAATTAAAGCAGTTTAAAACTGTTTGCAGGAAAATGTTCACTAGAGGGGGTTTATAGAAGTGTGTCAAAAGAAATAGCTAATTTAAGCCTCTGACAAGACTCAATATTATCATTCTACTGTAGTGATAGTATGAAGAGGCTTCCTACATACAAACTAAAGCCATTTGAACTTTGTATGTGTATAAATGTGTATAAAAATGACTGTTTGTACAGGCGTGTCTGTCCAGTCTATAGATAAACATCACCTTCACTCTTACATAAGTCGTGGCTCTTATAGTTTGTGTCTATCACTTTCAATCTTTATTTCTCCTCATGCTCATTCCCTCTGGTGGAAGGTGGTATTTTAATAAAAATCCCTTTAAAATCCTCTGCATACAACTTGCCTAGGAATCCAGCAAATAGAGAAAATGAAGGGTGTTCAGTTTTCTGCATTCTTAAGACCACTTTATTGTAAAATGGTAAATGGTCTGCACTTATATATACCACCTCTAATCCTTATCTAGATTTAACAAAGTACTTCACAATGCGTTTCTCATTTACATATTTGCACCAAGACTCATACACTACCATTCATAATATATATTCTAGGGATATGCTGAGTTTTCAGGTGGTGAATCAGAATAGGCCAATAATTGTTATAACATTTTTTCTAGTCTTATAAATAAATTTACATGGCTGGAAAAATCTTTTTTCGCATATTATCTTGTTCTGTAAAGTAGCTGTTCAGCTAACCAGGCACAAAACTGAACACATGAATTCTTTCAGTGTTACATGAAGTAATGGCAGTGGATTGGAAGCATAAAATGTACATAATCATGATGCAGTGATTGATATAATTATCATTTCCCCTAATTTTGCTTTGATGGAGGAAAAATCTTACAAGATTACAGCAATGAGCCAGTACCAGAGGGTAAGTGGACAACCTAAGAGGCAGTCATAGACAGAACCATCATGTGGGTAGACATCTGGAATCTACCACAAGCACAGCTTAGCTTCCGGATCAGGGTCACATCTGACACCCTTACCACTCCTTGGAACCTCCACCTCTGGTTTGGTGCAGACGGGACTGCCAACTCCCCAAATCCCAGCTTGCAGAAGATCCCCTCCAGATGTAAATTTGGCACAGATGCATGGCCGCTACAGATGGTGCCTTGACTGGGTGCTGCAAAAAGTTGGCCAAAATCCTGGAGGCAAGCAGGCTGGAGGCAAACAAAGCAAGCCCAGCAACATCACGGCAAAAGATCCAGTTCATCCCGCAAGAGGACAAAGGTCCACACAACAGAGCAATGGAGTGGGCTTTTGATTCTCCTGGAAGCAAATGGAACATGAGAACTGACTAGAATGACAGTTTATGTTCCCTCACGAGATCATGGCAAAAATCTTGGACCTAATGTTTTACTCATGTTTTTTTATTACGAGGATAGTCATCACAGTGGAACTGACCATTTCATGGAAGGAATGAAAGGAGGCTGATTTCACCATACTGACAAAGATGCTTAAAGAAATAATTCTAATAGATGTAATGCTTAGAATAAATATTCAATGCCACTTCATTGGCCTATAGTCAGGACAAAGAAAAAGGTTTGGAATGGTGACATAAAAAAAAATTGACAAGTTCATCTGTACTTCTAAACATATTTACAATGTTGCATATGCCCTTTTATCTCTCTCCCAACTTTATTCTTCTCTCCTACAGCACTTTTTGCAATTATATACAAATTGTAAACCCAATAGCTAATTTCCATACAGAGGAGTTGGCAACACTGACTGATATAAATGTAAATATTTTAAAGATGGACAGTGAATAAAGTGCTAAAGCAGCTTCTATTCAAAACTGTCATTTGAGAATTGGTTGGATGAAAGTAAGTAAG
>JAOWBL010001122.1:0-15965 GCA_028564865.1 Zenarchopterus dispar | reverse complement strand
CACGCCCACTTCTTCACACACACACACACAAACACACACACACACATGAACACACACACACACATGAACACACACACACACACACATGAACACACACATGAACACACACATGAACGCGCACACACACACACACACACACGAACACACACACATGAACACATGAACACACACCCATGAACACGCACAGACACACACACACACGAACACACACACACGAACACACACACATGAACACACACATAAACACACACATGAACACATGAACACACACACACACACGAACACACACCCACACACATGAACACACACACATGAACACATGAACACACACCCATGAACACGCACGAACACATGAACACACACATGAACACACACCCATGAACACGCACAGACACACACACATGAACACACACATAAACACACACATGAACACATGAACACACACGAACACACACACATGAACACACACACACACATGAACACACACACACACATGAACACACACATGAACACACACCCATGAACACGCACAGACACACACGCATGAACACATGAACACACACTCTGTGTGTTTATGGAGCCAGGCGTCGACCTTTGCTTGGGTTTTTTTTTCCGGTCAGGTGCTGCAACACCTGCGATGACGTGCGGGAAGCGTACCGGCGGCGAGGGTGGGCGTTCAAGAGCGCCGACACCATCGAGCAGTGTAAGAGGGAGGGGTTCACGCAGAAGATGCAGGAGCAGAAGAACGAAGGCTGTCAGGTCTACGGTTTCCTGGAGGTCAACAAGGTAGTCCAGCCGGTCTCCAGGTCTGGGGTCTGTTGTTGGTCTCTGCTGGCGTCACACCGTTTTATTTATGTTTTTAAGTTGGGATTGTCTTGTTTTTTGTTGTTTTTTGTTTTTTTAAATTTATTTATTATTTATTTATTTTGTAACCAAAAATGGAAAAACCCTTAAAGGGGTCAAATTATAAACAGTCCACTGTTTTGTTTGTTGTTTTCTGATAAACCAACGCAGTCCTCGTTTCTTAACGTTTTCCTTAAATCTTATCAATCTTTTTTTTTTTTTTAATCTTTCTTGTATTAAATTTTCGTTTCTCTCAGTTCAGTTCCTGCTATTTTAACATTTTTTTTCCCCAAATAAAAAGACAAAAATACTAACTTTACAAAACATAGAAACCATCCAGATGTGTTTTGGGTTATGAGAGAAACACCTTTAAAATGTGAAGTTTTTCTCTCTTCAGAATTGATTTTTTTTCCTTTTGTTAATTATCAATAACTGATTTATCTTTAAATCGTCTTTGTCTTTTTAGGTAGCAGGAAATTTCCACTTCGCTCCAGGAAAAAGTTTTCAGCAGTCTCACGTCCACGGTAAATCCAGCTGTGCACGAACTCTTCTCATACTAACGTCTAAGCAAAGGTTTCTAACACCCTTTATGTTGTAGGAGTTTATATCAGCAGTTTTAACTTAAAGGGGCGGAGCTATCGAGGCTGAGGGGGTGGGGGTGTGGTCTTGACTCGGGGGTGGTTGGATATGCTCTGGGCAGGAGATGATGATTTGTCCTCCTCCTCCTTTCGTTTATTGTACCGCCCCCTGGTGGGGAGTGGTAGTTTGGTGAGCCAGTGGATCCTGCCGGGTCCGTCACTGTAAATGGAGACGTGACGGGTGGAAGATCCGAGGAGGAGGTCGGACCCAGCGTCGTAGTTTTCCCACCAAAACCTGACCTGCGGTGGTGTTTGGTTTAAGTCAGGATTAGCTGAACCAGATAAACTAAAGACATGGACACGGTTGGGTAGATGAGTGTTTTTTGTTTTTTAAAGTAAATCCAAAATGAAAGTCTAAAACTATTCTTGACCATGAACTCAACATTTCTCACAAATTCTTAGTTTACTCACTGACATCAGATTAAAGGGTGTTTAGAAACTTTTGATTGGTTGCATGTTTAAACCTTTATTTTCATTCACTCACTCACTCATTCATTCATTCAGTCCGTCATCGACGCAGAGTGAACATGGACCGTTAACAAAAAGATGGATGTAGCCACCAGGATTATTTTCACGCGACTGTGGGATCAGCTTCTGCAGGAGTTTATTTCCTGTTGGTCGCTTTAAACTTCTTCACGTTCGACTGAAACGTGATCAGTATTTATCAATCACGAAGGCTACGTCTGTTTTTTTATTGATCGTTTATGATTCCTCCGAATAAATGTTGAGTTTCCTCCTGTCGATTCAGGATCAATATTTATGATTAAAACTACTGATTTATCAGTTTATGACAGGAAATTAAAATAGTGTGGTCCTGATCGTTTTAATTTAATAGTTTGACCCCATGGCAAAATTAAGACAGTTTCACTTTAAAAAAAAAAAAAACAGCGATAATTGTGTATCAATGAAACTCAAAATATAGTATACGTCAGATTTAAAAATGGAAGGATGAGTTTAAATTAAAAAGTCGGTTTAAGAGTTGAAACTGAACATTTTTGATTTGGTTAATATAATTTTTTTTGTCACTTCTTTCTCATCAGGTTTGGACTGATACATGATTTTAAAACCGTCGCTGTTTCATCACTGGAACTGTTTAAAATAGTTTAGTTGAGACTATAAACGCCGTTAATGTCAACGCACACTTAATTAACATTTACAGGTTTTAAGGAGCTGATAAAATCAGCTCTGGAGCTTTATTTTTATTCAGAAGGACCAGTGATCTCCATTATTGGATTGGACGTTACGTGACTTTTGACGTGTCAACAGCGCCGCCATTTTGAAAAGTGCTACTTTCGTCCGCAAGCTAGGCGGTTAGCAGCAACAGACAAGGGAATTATCGCTCTAAAGCCATCCATTGGTTAGCTTTTGGCTGCTACAACTATTTTAGATATTATACCACATGGTGCTTCAGTAATGCAAAGTTGAATCATGTTGACAACTTATTTATCACGAACGAGGTAAAATACACGCTTATTTGAGGCCTACACTACTGACAGCTGTTTGTTTACATGTGAACTAGCACTCTTCAAAATGGCGTCGCTACGCGCACGTCGCCTTCAACGCTAGCCAAAATGATCTGTCCAATCCAGTAATAGAGATAACTGAGAAGGACAAAGATGACCTGATGTATCATCATGTATTCCTCTCCGCCCACAAAAGCATAATTTCCTTTTTTTTTAAAAACTCTTCCCGTTTATTGCTTTTGCCCTGCCGTCTTCATGTCAGTTTTTGTCTTTTTATTCTCTTTGTTTATGTTTGATGTTTTCCACGACTTGTGAAATCGAATCAGAGCAGGAAATTAAAAGTAGCCAGCCACCAAATTTTCGAAATAAATAAATAAATAAAATAAAAATCTTCATCGCTCACCGCTGCCTCGAACGTGATCCTCAGTGTCGGTCACGTGACGCAGGAACCCGCTCAGACTACCGTATTTCTCCTAATTAACACGCTGGTGCGCGTAGCAAATTAGGGGTAAGGTGAGTTTATTTAATTTAATTATCCAGGTTGTTCAATGTTGGACTTTAAAACAATAAGGTGTCACAGAAAGTGTCCAACATTCGCGAATTATATTTTAAACAAACAGTAAAATAAAAATCGGTATCTATTCTTATGGTAATTACGGTAAATGAAAGTTCTCGTCCATGTACCATATTGCTAATTTATATGTACATGCCACAAAATTAGACAAAAAGACAAAAGTTTCTGTCCTGGTTCAGCAAATATATATTTTCCCGTGGCCATGGTTTCACGATATAAAGGCACGAGCTTTCGTGGTAGATAGTTAGCCGTTTGTACAACTATACACACCCAGTGTTTTATTTAACATTTATTTTCATTTAGCAACACAAGAAGGTAAAAATATGAAAACTTTATGCATCGGCACAGTGGCTTATACAGCCTTTACATTTTTCTCTCTGTATCGGCCTCTCTCTGCAAAATAAATAAACAAACAAAGCAGTGTTAAAGTGACAGTTACGGTAAATTTAAATGTCCAATCTGTTAAATACTGCATAAGATTAGAAAAAAATTGATCAAGGTAAGTGTCTGTCTCTATAGACCAACTCCTGGTCGTAACTGATCAATTTTTATGGTAACTAGCATAAAAGTAATAGCCGGGGGCTAGCGTTGTGGGTGGGGGGCGTGTCTATTGGAACGGGAGCGTTAATTAGGAGAAATACGGATTTTTAAAAAAAAAAAATCTCCATGGGCTCAGCTAGTAAAAAGAGATAAAGTGTTGGAGCAAACTGAAGTTTTTAGTGGAACCAGTCCAAGTCCTAATAAAGAGGCGTTGTAAAGTTCTGGCTGGTGGTTAGTTTCCTACCCTGAACAGAACCGTGTTGGATGTTTTGTTGCTCAGCAGCAGAAATGAGCGATGAGACTCGCACAAAGACTTGAGGTTTATCTCCGACTGGAAAACATGACCTCCCTCCTGGTTCTGGTCCCGGACCGGACCTCCATGTGTTTAAGGCTCTTCATGTTTGGGGTTGCACAATTACTCTGTCAGAAGTTACACTACTTTAAGATTAAAAAAAAAACCCAAACACCTCAATAAGAATACAAAAGTCAAACTTTTAATTCTCTAAAATTCATATGATTAAAATGAACCATTTAAAATAAGTTGGAGATGCTTCGTCAGGGTTGTGCAGCCCCCTCGTGCACATCAACGTTGCATGTTTTGTGGTCTACTGCACCATTCTTGTGACTCTTCTCTCTTCTTTCTGCAGTGCACGCTGTGGAAAGTAAGTCCATCTTTCTTTGCAGATTTTCTTTTTTTCCTTTTCCTGATTCTAGTGTGTAAAATTCTTAGCGTACAGGGGAAAAAAAAGAAATTAAAACTTAAAAATGCTCACACCCACTGGTGACATGGGATCATCTTTGATGTTAGGAGCTGTTCTCCTCACTTTTGGGTTTTAGGATTTATTTTAATTTGAAAGTTTGCGACAACGGCTACGTGGAGTTTTTCAGCAGACGTTTAAAGATTTCTGCGGATTTAAAGTCTGAACTTCGTTTTAAGGCAGATGATTAAATATAAATCCAGTTTATTTGTGCAGGTTCGTAACAATAGCGACAAACAGGAAGTGAAATAAATCTGAAGAGTTAAATGTCACGTATTTTGAAGACGTTTGGGATAATTTTTCTAAATTGTCTTTTTTTGCCTGTGAAATTAAACTTTTAATATTTAACTGAGTTTTTAAGTGTTTTTCCCCAAAAATGAACAAACTTGTAAAAATGTGATTGCAGTCTCACCTGGTCCGGCCTTCCCAGCATGCACCTGTGCGGTTTCCTATCTGTCAGTTCCCACTTTTTTTCACGTCTTTTTTCACGTCTTTAAAGTCAAACATGTCGAGTCTGAATTCCCTTTTTTTTTCCCTTTTTGTATTTTAATATAATATTTAACACTAAAATGTATGAAAACGGCGTCGCTAGAAACAAACAAAAGCACTTCGCCGTGCGCGAAGAGCTGCTCGTGCAGAAATGTTAAACAGATGTTGGTGGAAGGCCAGATGTGGACCAGACAGAACCAGGTCGGGGGGGGGACCGAACGCTTCAGCCCGACTCTATTTGCTGCTCTTCATTTTCTCATTAATGCTCATTTTTTTTGTTTTTTTTTCTTCTTGTTTGTTCCAGAAAACAAATTAAAACATTTTTTTTTGTTTTTGTTTGTTTTCAGTTCACGACCTGCAGAGCTTCGGTTTGGACAACGTAAGTTAACACTTTCGTACATTTGTTTTAACCTAGAATTTCTAAAATTCACATTTTTAAATTTTTCCTTTTTTTATGGTCGTTTATACGTTTCCCTACAAGAATCTGATCGAGAAATAAACGTCTAAGAGTTGATTAATTATATTTAAATAAAAGCAGATTCTCGATGACATTTATTATCAGTTTTTCTCTGAAGTTTGAGGTTTAATCCTCGTTCTGCTCCTCAGATCAACATGACTCACCTGATCAAACACCTGTCGTTTGGTAAAGATTACCCCGGGATTGTTAACCCCCTGGACGGGACCGACGTCACCGCCCCCCAAGGTCAGTGATGTCACCGCGCCACAAGGTCAGTGATGTCACCGCGCCACAAGGTCAGTGACGTCACCGCCCCGCGCGGTCAGTGACGTCACCGCTGCAGCTAAAACCGGATTAAACCGCACATCTGGAGAAACATCCCAGATGTTTCGTCAACATTTCCCGGCGGTAATCGAAGATGATCCTGAACCACCTCAGGAACGATCAACTTAACTGAAGCGCTTAAATCGATTTAATACATTGATGTTGGTTTGACCCAGATGGATAAATATTAATGAAAAAAAAAAATCAGGGGAGAGCAACGACTTCTTAAACCTCTTTAGACGCCAAATTATTGGAATTAAAATCTCATCCTGAAAGACCAGAATGCATTGCAGCGTGATAATCCGGAGTTTGGGCCGGGAGAGACGCTCGCTCCTTCAAATATCTGAACTTATCGCCATGGAAACGGTTAAATCACGAAGGTCAGAACACAACACGTCCACTCTGGAAAACATTTACGAAAACTGAACTTTTATTGAGAAAACCCGGCTGCAGGTCGGGAGGATGGCGGCGGCGAGCCGACGCGGAGGCGTGGTCGCGCTCGTTTGGAAAGTCCCATTGCTGTACATTTGTTGGAGGGCGGGGGAGGCGGCTCCCGCCTCGGATCAGCAGCGGATCCCCATGCCGATGGACATGAAGGTGCCGAACGTGCCTCCGCTCTGCATCATGGTCTTCCCGACTCCGCCCATCAGCTCCCGGCCTCGCATCCCGATCCTGGAGATGGAGAGAGTGGGTGGAGTGGGTGTGGTTCTGGGTGACATGCTCACCTACTTCAGCTACTGTTTTCTCTACAAAGTTCATCCAAAACCCAACTTCTCCCACCAAGAACGTTCTTGATAAAAGCGTTGGATTAGTTTCCCGCTGGAGCAGCGAGTGGGTTAAGCATCTCCACGTTTCCACAGACGTGGACCTGAGCACCAGCGTCTCACCATCACAGGTGGCACATTTAACTGAAACCAGGACCACGGAGGTCAGCTGACCGGCGGTGACCTTACCTGAGACAGGAGAAGGTGCCGAACATGGCGCCGGCAGCCATCCCCACAGCAAACCCCATCATGAAGCCCATCTTGACCCGATCGAAGCAGCTGGGCTGGGTCTGGCCGTACGGACCGACAGCTACCGGCATCTGGGGAGGGTAACGGAGGACGGGTCAGACCGGGGTCGGACCGGGATCAGACCGGGGGTCGGACCGAGGGCCGGACCGGGGCTTGGACCGGGGGCCGGACCGGGATCAGACCGGGGTTCGGACCGGGGCTCGGACCGGGATCAGACCGGGGGTCGGACCGAGGGCCGGACCGGGGCTTGGACCGGGGGTCGGACCGGGATCTGACCAGGGTCCGTTTATGGTTCCGGTTTCTGAGTCTCTGCTTAAATCTGCTCGTTAATCCGTCTCTCATGTTATCAGATAACATGATGGTCAACTTCGGCGTCAGATTATTTTACTCATTAAATTATTGAATCTTCACAAGAAAATAAAATTTAAAAAAAAAAAGTTAATTTTACTCATTAAATTCTAAAGTTGACATGGTAACGAGACAAAAAAAAGAAAAACATTCTGTCATTTAAAAAAATCCAAAAGTTGATCAAACTGTTAACCAAGTTAAATATTAAATACCATATTGAATAAAACCAAGTTTAATGCCTGATATTTAGGTCCTGGACCTGAGAGCTCCAGAAAAATAAACTAAACGGGTTTCTGTCAAACGTATCAAACAAACGATAGTTTAGATAAAATTATGTAAAAAAAAAAAAAAAAGCCTTTTATGCTAAAACATCACCCTTGGGGACATTTATGACTTTTGTCCTGAAACATAAAAACGTTTAATCCACATCTTCACTTCCGCTGAAAGATTACATCATTTTAGATTTTAAGTTTTTGTACCAACTTTCAGAGTTTTACACATTTAAACTCATCAGAATATTTTAGACTTGTTAGAAATATCCTTAAATTCGCAGGTTTTCTTGTTACTTTAATAAAAACAGAAAGCATTTATACAAGTTTCTGGTTGGTAGGACGTGACTCTTTCACAGTCTTGTCTGTGGTTTAAATTAAATGTTCTACATCTGGTAAGTTATTAAAAGTAGTTTAAAGTTTTAGTTAAGTAAACTTAATCATCTGCCTGTTTTGACTTCTTGTCAACTCAGATTAAGACTGTTAATCTTTCAATCTGCTGTCTCTGATCACAGATCAGATCGATCTGATCGACGTGATCGTTGATCGATAAGGTTTATTAGTAACAGTTTCACTTTGAAACTGCGCTTTAATCGTCTGCGTTTTACTATTTTTATCTACCATGTTTATCGTTTTTGAAACGTCAAACTTGTAAAAGTCTCTTTATTTTAACGTCGGAGCGTTTGTTGTGTTAGCTTAGCTTTCGTCATCTGTGGCCTTGACTGTTGGGTTGTGAAACATTTCCACCGATAAAAAGTTGATTTCCTCCATAAATTCCCCGTAACTGTTGTGGATCCGACCTTACCTTGGATTATGTTTCTATAACGGGCTCGGTGTTTCGTCTCTCGCCTGGAAAAGTGTCCTGTTTTCGAGCGCAGCGGCGTTTAAATGTCTCTCAGTCAGACCTCCATAACCGGAAGGAGGAAGCGGGGAGGGGCGGAGGAAAACAGCCGGCGAGGAAGACGAGCTGACGGGGAAGGCAGACAGCGCCCCCCGCTGGTCGAGACCGTTACTGCACCTCCAGAGTTCACGAATCCTCAAAAATCACAAGATTTATCTAAGACTCGTGAATTCACTACAGAAGTATATATTTAAGTTTTATTTTTTATGAATTAGGTTTATATATATATATCTTTTTCTGAATGAACAAGATTAAATAGATTGATTTAATATATGAGCTTTATTTCAGACTTTGGTCCATATCAAGTAACAAACCAAAAAGAAATATTATTAGTGTTATTAAATATCTTTGGCTGATTATTGTCACACGAGTGTAACTGTTCATGTTTTAATTCGCAGCATCGATGATGTACCAGTATTTTGTGAAAATTGTTCCAACAATATACGTGAAAACTGACGGAGAGGTGAGCATTTACCTTCCTTTTATTTGAGCATGACTTTCAGCTCGTGCACGTGCACGTGCGCGCGTCGGAGTGATCGTCTCCTCCTCCGCCCTGTTTCCAGGTGGTGAAGACCAACCAGTTCTCCGTCACCAGACACGAGAAGGTGGCCAACGGGCTGATAGGAGACCAGGGTTTACCCGGCGTCTTCGTTTTGTACGAGCTGTCGCCGATGATGGTGAAGTTCACTGAGAAACACAGGTGGGTGGGTCGGTGTGGGTGGGTCACCGTGGGTGGGTGGGTCACCGTGGGTGGGTGGCTGTGGGTGGGTCACCGTGGGTGGGTCTGTTGGTCTGTTTGTTTGTTTGTTTGTTGGTGTGAACTAACTGACGTGTGCGTCTGTGCAGATCGTTCACGCACTTCCTGACGGGGGTCTGCGCCATCATCGGAGGCGTGTTCACAGGTCAGTGATGCTTCGTTTCCCACCCGAGACGATTCCCTGTGGACGTGGAAACGTCACCTGCCTCTCCTCTGACCCGTGCAGTGGCCGGTCTCATCGACTCGCTCATCTACCATTCGGCGCGCGCCATCCAGAAGAAGATAGAGCTGGGCAAGGCGTCCTAACAGCGCCCCCCGCTGGCCTCCAGGGCGCAGCGCCGAGCCGGACGGAGACGGGAGGACGGGGAGAGGACGGGTCAGAACCAGGAGTTCTTTCTTTGCGTGGTGGAAACGCTCCGGAGAGGATTTCTTTTTCTTTTTTGTTTTTTTTAAACTTTCCTCTCCTTCAGTTAAGTCCGACGCCAGCAGGAGGACAGAGACGCCAGATGTCTCGTTGACGCCGGCGCCAGACGCTTTGACCGGAAGTTGGACTTCCTGCATCCCGTTTGAACGCCGGTCGGATCAGAACTGAATGTTTGTCTGTGATCTGCGGCGGAGTCCACGGGCGTGGGGACCGTGGGGTCTCCGCCTGGGTCTTAAAGACGACTCTGGTTATATTTTAGTTGTTTTTGGTCAAAACCCACAAAAAGAGCAAAGAATGAACTCCTCACCTTCGAGTTTCCGATCGTGTGATCTGAGTTGTTTTTGTGAAGAAACGTTTCCTTTCACTCGCTCGCAGCACCGTCCAGCCGTTCACACCGAATCACTCCGCAACACAAAGTAGTCCACGGCTGCTCTCGGGCTTTTTCTCCTGAAGTTGACGAAGGTTCTGGAGGTCTTGATGAAACTTCTGCGACATGAAATGCTAAACTCCGGATCCAGATCTTTCCGGTTTTTATCAAGACGACGGCAGGAGGAGGCGGAGTCAGACGAGCTCCGGTTTTACACCTCTGAGGTGGAGGTCAGAGGTGGAGAAGGTGCAGCCTGATGTCAGGGAGCTCAAACATCTGAAGAGCTCTCTGGAGGACGCGTTTCTACACTGCAAAAACGAAACGGCCTCGTTTCAAGTCCGTTTTAGTTTTTGTCTCGACTTTTGTTCATTTGAAGTCAAGAAAGCTGTTTTCTCGTCGTTTCGGACGACAAATCTTTGACGTACGAGTTTGATTTGGGAACGTTCGTTGGTTTCTAGCGGCCTGTTTTTGCAGTGTGGAGTTACGTCAGACCGAGGTGGCCCGGTTCTGGACTCGGGGACGGCGGCCCGGTTCTGGACTCGGGGACGGCGACCCGGTTCTGGACTCGGGGACGGCGGCCCGGTTCTGGACTCCAGGTTTTGTCCAGGTTTTAGAAGCAGTTTTCTGAGCGGTACACTTATATTTTTTGCCATCTCATCAGCTCTTCTAAGAATAATAACTTCTAGATCTTGAAGTAAAGAAAAACAAGCGGTTGCGTCACTAAAAGAAACAAAGAAATGAATTCACACTAAACGTTTTAAAAACGCTGCCAGAACCAGGAAGTTTGAAGTTTCTGACAAACTCCTGACTTGGACAGAAACGCCGTCCAGAAGACCTCTGCAGCTTCTAGATCTCCCAGATCTTCTAGATCTCCCGGATCTTCTAGATCTTCCGGATCTTCTTGATCTCCCAGATCTCCCAGATCTTCTAGATCTTCTTGATCTCCCGGATCTACCAGATCTTCTAGATCTCCCAGATCTTCTAGATCTCCCTGATCTTCTTGATCTTCTGGATCTTCTAGATCTTCCGGATCTGCTAGATCTTCCAGATCACCCGTCAGTTCACCGTCCGTCCATCTTCTGCTGATTGAAATGAGAAAGTTCACTTGGACCGTGGGTTTCAGTCAGGAGAAAGTTTCCAGTTCTGTTTGGTTTCACGTCCAGAAGCATCGATCGCTGCCTCAGAGGAAACATCTGATTTTTTTTTTTTAGTTTTATTTCCCTGTGAGGAATAAACACCTGATCTGCCCAGTTATCGGATCGTCACTGACACAGTTTGATTTCATCTTGTGAAGATGAGATGGTCCTTAAATGTTGTCAGGTTTCGTTTTTAAAAGAAATCCAGACTTTGGTGCAGACCCCGACCGTCGCGCAGCTCCGACTGTCCTCCGTCTGTCCTAACTATAGGACTTTGTCCGAACGACGACCTCGTCACGTGCTGAGGATCAGCTGAACCTGGTAGGACTGGTTCGAGCTTCTCACCGTCGGTTCCGACTCGTTTATGGATCATTTGGAAGCATCTCGATGAAGGATGTGAATATGAGACCGGTGCAACAGATATTCAGTGTTACAGCTGTAAAGAGACACGTCGCGACGAGCCGGTCCTCTGACGTCAGTGTGACGTCCAAGCACCGGCTCGTCGCGACGCGTCAAAGAGTCAGGTGACGTTCGTTGTTGCAGCTTTTTAACATCTCGATCAAGGCAGGAGCCCCCCCCCCCACACACACACACTCTCTCTCTGTCTCTGTCTCTCTCTCTCTCTGTCTCTGTCTCTCTCTCTCTGGTGTGCGTGCGCGCGCGCGTGCGTGTGAATTTGTGTTTTCTGACGGTTGGCGTGAAAGAGAGATGTATTTATATTTTGATTGTCCCCAAACCGTTTTTAAAATGACAGAAAATAAATGTTTAATAAATCAGCTGCAGCTTTTGTTCCCCGTTATTTTAATATTTTCAGATTAATCAGTAATTGTAGGAGTTTGATTGATCAGCTGACAGTTGGAGTAAATGACCAATGACTACAAATTTAAATGTAAATATTTGTTTTTGGAGGACATTCCTGGTGTTTTGTTATGAAGAGGAACTTTGACAGATTAAACAATTATTTTCATGGTCACGAGTGAATGAAACGGACGGAGATTATTGTATAATTTCAATAATAATGATCAGTATATCAGTGACATTAAATGCGGTTATTAAACCCGGTGGGGGGTTCTCGGACGCGTCCCAGCGGCCGGTGGAGGTACTGCAGCTCAAACTTGGAGGCGTCTGGCTGCATCTTTGGAGGGTTTATTAATTTAATTTGCTTTTTTTTGTGTCTGCAAGCAAGAATGGAAATAATAATAATAATCACACACTGAGTTGTTGCCAGGCAACAGACTCAGCCTCATCCAGACCTTTAGAGGCTCAACCATCCCTCTCTGGAACACGTTTGTCAACAGTTAATCAGCTCACTTCGTTTTTCTGTTCATTAATTCTCAGACTGCAGCGATTTGATTTCCTTTTGGATATTAATAAAGATTTATTTGATTTCTGTGACAGCGAGCAGCTGCAGAACGACGTTTACTACGTGTGTTGTTATGGAAACAAACATTTACAAAGAGGTGAATATCTCACCGCTGACGACAGAATTCTGACCACAGATCAGTACAAACGCACAATTAAAAAAAGTCGGATTTGAGAGAGTTTTCACAGCTGGAGCCGCGTCACTGTGGGCTGTGGGCCACAGACACTCGTTCACCTGAAACGTGCACGCGCGCTCAGCAGTCCCGTGCACAGATGAGGGCAACGCCCCGTTTGATCCAGTGTGTCGGGCTCAGGTCTGTGGGCAGCTCCACGGCACTCACGTAGCCAGTGGGCGGAGTCCCTGTGGGAGCACAAAGACACGTTCAGCCCAGTTTCCACGGCAGAACCGAGTGGAGCTTCTCCGAACACCTCAGCACAGCCCAGAGTCTGTTCCGGGTTAGAACCAGCCCAGGCACCGGGACTCAGAGCTAGGACAGCTGGCGCCGGGGTTCAGAACCGGAGTGAAACTTCAGACGCGTTAAGGGTTCTGGTCTAAGGTGTGTGTTTGCGGTGCCGGGAGGATTCTGATCGCTCCTCAGGCCCGTGTGGACTGACCTGCTCGTCTCGAGGTCTTGTAGACGGGACACAGGTACATCTCGGAGGTTGGAGGTCTGTGGTCCGGTGTAGGGATCAGCCAGATGACGGCCATCGGGGTGTACAGCTCTGCGGGTCTGGATTCTGCGAGTCTGCCGGACTCGGCGTCCCAGCGGGCCCCCTCCAGGAACAGACCGTGGATGTAGCAGCCGGTGGGCGGCCTCTCCGTTATCTCTGACACCGGCTGCGCCATCACCTGAGACGTGAGGTGGGTCAGAGGAAGCGAAACCATCAGAGCAGCGGGCTAATTCTGTAGAACTGACGGAGAAATCAAAGCTCAGCTGTTTCAGGACTGAGAGACAGAAAGAGTTTTAGTGACCTGAAAGTCAAACTCGACTGTGTCAAGAGAGGTGCCGGAGCGGTGAGCGTGGTTCTGGAGGGTTCCGGCGAGAAATGCCTGCGGCGAAAAAAACCCACTAATCCAGATGACAGGTGGAACGCCGTTAGAGATCCACTCCTGGAAAAAACTGATCCCCTGAAGCAGGTCGGACACCCAGGAGGCCAGAGGCTTCACAGACGGGTAATCCTGGAGGGAGGGAGGGAGACGGGAGGGAGGTGAGGTTGGATCCAGGCGGTGGGCTACCGTGATCAGTAACTTTAAGGTCTTGCCTTGCTTTTCCACATTTCAGGCACCGTGTTGTTGAACAAGTTGTGGATCATGAGCTTCAGCTCTGACGTCATCACTATCAGCTCCTTCTGGGCCTGAGTTATGTCACGCAGACTCTGATGGATGAGCATCAGCAGCTTGTTGTACCTGAAACAGAGAAACTCCACCTCGTCTTCAGTCCTTACACCAACATTTAATCGATGGAAAGCCTCTCGGTTCCGTTTAACTGTCAACTTGTAATTCGCCGCGTTGCTCCGCCTCCCTTTGAACTTGAAAAAGAAATGATGACGAAGCACTACGACATCATTTTAATTGTTTTCATGATCTATTTCCTGAAACGGTGACGGCTACTGAAACACAAGAAAGGCACCGAGCAGCGTAAGAAATTAAAATGTCATTTCTGAAATCTGCAAAATGTTTTAAAATCTACTTTTGGGACAAGAAAAGAATAAAAAAAGTCGAGCGATGCTAAAAACTGGTAGAAAATGTTGATGCTGATGTTGGCGTAGATGAGTGACGGCTGAACTCTGTTGATCTCTGAAGGAGGGGAGAACTCCGTTTCCATGGAAACGCTACCTGAGCAAACGCCACAACTACGTCATAACAACGTCAGCTGAAAACAGAACCAGAGGTGGCCGTTTCGTTCGACACATAAAAGTAGAAAACATCCAGGAAACGATCACGGTTACAAAACAACACTGGTTTAAAAATACACACCGATAACAAAAACAATCTGCTTAAGGCCACAACCCATCCAAGACGGACCCAAGTAAACAAACAAACAAACAAACAAACGATTCAAACATGAACAGGGAAAATGAAATGATTTTCTGTCATCTCTCAGCGCCCGATGTGAACGTAAACGCACAACTTCAAAAAGACTTTATCGGTCCGTTTCTGTCCAGATTCTCACGTTTTAAACTCAGATTTAGGAGTCAAAGTCACTTTTTTCAGCCTTTTCCGTGTCAGAGGTGACGTGAAGCGTTGGGTTCTCTGGATATTGATCAGCTGACGTCTTCGCCGTGGGTCATGTTGCGTTTCGGTGCAGCGCACGTTTACCTGAGGAGCTCCTGGACGAGCACGGCGTTCAGACAGTCGTCGTGGACGACCGGGTACTTCTCCATCACCTCTTCAACGTTGAACGGCTGAGGCAACTTCTCAGAAATCTCCCCCACGATCTCGTCCACCGTCTGTCGTCCAGGAGGACACGAAGACACGACTTTTACATTAACTGCTCTTAACTGGGAGGTCAAAAGGTTCATGAACTCAAAGTCTAGTCAAATGACAGTTTGTTTTTTTTAACACCATGTGATTTTGTTTCGTTAACATTATCTACAAACCTGACTTATATTTCTTTTTCTGAGGCCATTTTTGATTAACAAAAATAATCAGCCAACAAATGTTTCTATCTCAGTAGATTAAAAAATAAATATGGATGGTGTAAAATATTTAGAGGAGGACACTGGAGGCTTTTTCAGAATATTGTAATGTGACGCAGGAATTAGAGAAAATAGAAACCGAAGGAGCGTGTTTCTGTACCTCCTCCAGGGTTTTGTCTCCCTCAGATGTAAATGGAGGCTGGAGTTGATCCATAGCTTTCAACATGGAAAACACCTCGTTTTCCGCAAATTGGATGTTGGCGTTGTCATGGAGACCAAAGATCTCAGGGGCATCATTGATGGGCAAACCATGGATGTATGCTAAGTAACCCTAAGGGTGGAATTACCATGACAACAGGTCATTTAGTGGACGGAGAAACTGAGTTAGTTTAAAGGAACATTCAGACATTTCTGAGGCACGTTTGTTGGTGTTTTTTATTTTTAATCATAGCTGTCGGACAGATTTGAAAAAACACATCCACACATGGAGGCATATTTTTCGTTTTTCTAACCCTTGTGGGGAAAGTTCATAATCGCACCAGCTGGCTGTGAAACAGTAAACTTCAGCGTGTGTTCGTGTTGTCACACACACACACACACACACACAAACACACACACACACACACACACACACACACTCTGGTATTCATCTTACCTCCATA
>JAOWBL010001121.1:0-15968 GCA_028564865.1 Zenarchopterus dispar | reverse complement strand
ATTAATCTTATGCCATTTGTTTTAATGTCTTTGCTTTAGCAGAGGTTGGAATTGTGGGTTATTTATACATATGAACTCAAGAAATTACCATCCAACTCTCACTTTCACCACACCGTTTTAGCATCTCATTTGCTCTCATTTGCATTGTTTGTAGATGTTTCATGGAAAAAGCACAAAGCACAACCCCCCCACCCAAAAAAAAAAACAAACAAAAAAACAAAAAAACAAAAAAACAAAACTTCACATTGCCTTTACATCGGCATACACCAAAGTGAGCAATAAGCTACTGAACACTGTGGAGCACACAGGCAAAACAAAGCACTTGTAATTGTGCACTTTGATTTGATCAGGCTTTCACAGAAATCCTAAAAGCTTAAAATGGAGCCAAACTGAATAAATGAAACAACAAGGATAGAGAGGTAAAAAAAATAAATAAATAACTGGAGACACGGTTAACAGAACACAGGTGTAAGGCAATAAATGAAACACAAAATAGGTATAAAGCAAATACAGGAAGCAACTTTGAAGAAATGCAAAAGGGGTTAATAGTAAAACAAAAAGTCAATTTAAAGCTGACTAAAGAATTTCAAAATAAAATCCAAGCCATGAAAGAAACCTTGAGACCATTTGAATCTCAGCAAAGAGTGACAGAGGCAAACCTGCAGCATTCCCCAAAACTGCAGAATGACAGTCAAGTGTAATATTGTGAAATCCCTTTCTCATGTTATGAGAAATGAATTAAGCGTTTTGATCTAACACATGCCTATATTACTTCACGAAAACTCAGATTTAAAAAAAGAATTCTTGTTAATATACATCTGGAAAAGTCACCAAGTAATACTGACGCTAGTCTTTTTTTAAAAAAAGAAATATTTAAGGAATTTTTCGGAAGCTTGATCAGCCCAGACCAAATGAAGGCAGAATATAATAATAAAAAAAAAGTTCATTCATGTGTCACCCACTGGTGTAAAACATAACACGCACCAAGACAATTTAGTCTCTTGTGTCTCTTTTACATTATTCATCTTTCAACCTTGTTTTAGGTTCTGCAAAATTATACAATGCTTTCCTATTCATCCACGCATACTCACACTCATTCTGAGTTTCTGATTATGGAAATTGTTTGCACTCTAGAAAGATAATTGTCTCCACAATCAGTCACTGATAAGCATATTGAAAGAAAACATGGGGTACAGCATCTTGTCCAAGAACACTTTGACATGGGCTCATCTACCATTTGGAAGTCTCCCATATACGCCATGATAACTCTACTTGGACCAAATTAACAAAACATCATAAAATAAGGTGCTCCACAAAAACAACAGTAGCTGCATGAAAGTATTCACTGAATGAGGACTTTTGTTTTTGCATTTCTGCTAACCTGCTCTTCAGACGAGGGCCAGGTTTGGTAGCATGCTTGACCAACTCATCCCTGCACCACTTTGATGCTTTACATCCACTCTACACTTTTTGTCAGTCAGAGAGTCTCTTTTCTACCTCTCTACACGTTATGAATCATGATTTCTCCAGCCAGTTCCCTCTGTTCCTCTATGACTGCGAACATACAAACACACACTCGCGAACATGAGATAATATTTATTCTGTGCATACACACACTGAGCATGCAGCATAGATTATCCACAATGATCCACGATGTCTGTCTTCTTGTTGTGTTTAAATACATTTCAAAGGGATTACTTTCCAATAAATGAAATCGCCCTGCAGAAGCAGTAAACAGAAATGAGGGTGGAAGCTGGTTCGTGTGTAGCTTCAATAAACTAGTTGCAGATGGAGACACAGCATTGCTCAGCTGCGGACTGTGGTCTGTTTAAGATTAAGGTGGAAGCCCAGTGAGAACAAAAGGAAATGAATGAAAAGGAGATATTGACAGAAACGTTGATGAAAAGGGGGGAGGCTAAAAAGCTGCGGCGCAGATGCTGTTAGTACATCAACACTAATCTCGTATCTATCAGATATATGAAAGAACGATGTTGGTCTCAAAATTATTCTTAAAGTCGTATTTATGAAAATGCAAGTGGAAACTTGCTGAGTAGAGAAAGCTGGCTAAAAATGAAACTCCTGAGCTTACATCTTATACCTCATTACCACAAATATGTGTTTGTTTGTGAGTCAACCAGCAGTTTATTAAAAAAAAAATGTTTCACTTATTCAAGAGAGAGCACAGCATATCGGGAAGTTGGATAAACAAATTAAACAAAAGAGCAACAAACTGAATTTGAATTGACTTGTAGCCGTGTAATGTTCAGTGTGCATACATGCACTGTGTCCATAATAATTCATTCATTCTTTAATATCAGCTAGGCTGTTGCATGTACGGTACCATGTCACGCTCTCATCAGTGTTGACATCTTTTACAACTCTGGTCATTTTCTTGGCATGATGAATGGCCTCGTTACTGCTGTCACACAATATAACGCATCACGTATATACACTTGTATTTTTGTCATGTTTGAATGTAATTTACCTTTTTTTTATTATTTTTTTTATATATCTCCCAAATTTTCATAACAACTTTAAAGCACACGCTTATAGACTTGGTCCTTCATTTCTGAGTTTTCAATTACTTACATTTTATCAAAACTTGAAGGTGTTAATAATAACAGCAGGAGTGATTTTCAAGTCCCACAGCTGTCCACATCTCCAATAACAGAAAGTATAAAAGCATAAAGACTAGACTTTTCATTAAGAAAAAAATTTCTAAACAATGAAACACACTGGTTTTGGTGTCTAAACTCTAATCTAATAAATCCCTACGTTTAAGGCATACAGAGAAATATTGGGGGTTAATGAACAAATTTAACCCCCCTTCCATTGAATCCGAGCCTGCAGGTAGAGCTGGAAAGGAGGTGGAATTTTTAAAAGTGACAGTGAGCTTAGTGGGTGAGCGATAACAGAAGGCATGTGAGTGATGAGTGCCGCTTGCATCTTAAATAGATGTACAAGGGTGATAGAGTAATTGAAGTAAACCATGTGGAGCCTAAAATTCAGCTCGCCTTGTCTGCCTGACCGTGGCCGTAGGAGTCACCTCATTTTCTCAGATGCAGAAAGTCTTTCACACCACTCACAAGATCTGCCACTTTTGCAGTAGGAGGGCTGTATCTCTAGGGCATAAAGATTTTAGAGAGCAATGACAAGATATCTTACCGTTCAGTTTGGAGGTCTTAAACCCAGTTGTGCTAATCAATTTTCACAGGTCTCAGAGTTTTGGTTCAATATTGGGACTGCCATCAGATAGATCTTGCAATGCTGCTGGAGGGAGAGCCAGTGTGGAAAAATCCAATATTGTTTCTCCCTAACTCTCATGACTCAGTGGATCTCAGTGTACTGCTTTAACCTTTTCTTTATCTCATTTAAAAGATGAATTTTAGTGAATCGGGAGATGTGGCATTTCTGTTGTTGAGGAGGATTTTCAGAATAAATTGGTTTCATAAATGTGTGTTTTAAAGAAGATTGATAACATAAATCAATTTAGTCATTTTGACGCTCACCTTTTAGTAGATTTTGTGTCAAAACTGAGTATTCGCAGAATGACAGCAGCTCTGATGATAAGATGTGTGATTTTTCCATGTGGTCTTTTTCAGTATTTAACAATCTTACCAGCTCTTCTCTATAGGCTTCTTTTAACTATATTAATCCTCCCGTCTTTCATATGATCCAGATATGTGGAAAAAAAAAACTAATTTCAAGGTCTCCCTCCGTTCATACGTGTGTGTGTATTTGTATAATTTTTACTCTGACAAAGTCAGTGGATCAAAATTGAGGTTTAGTTTCAATTTTCAGACAGAACATATAATTAAATTGCACCCTACACCAGTGAAAGCGCTGATTCGTTACGATGGAGACATGAGCAGAAACACAACATCCAGCACCACCAGAAGAAAAAAAAACCTTTGCAGTCGGTGAAACCATGATGCGATGTGTAGTGCAGTGCTGTTATGTATGAATGAGGAGCAACATCATGAGGGAACAGAGTGTGCTACACAGAGAGCGCTTGGTGCTGTAAAATGGCCACAGACTGCTTGTTATTTCATGAAGGAAACCACAATGACTCCTAAGAGCCCCGCATTTCACACGTCCAAACTTATTCTGTTTCTGTTCACACAGAGCACTGCCTCTACCCAGTAGTTTTGTCTGTTACTGAGGTTCATTCCCCATTTGTACATACAGTAATTTCATCACATTTAAGGGTTTTCTTTCTGCATGTATAATGAGGAATGTTGTGAAATAATGCATGTTCAAAGCCTAAACATGTTTCCAGCATAACACAGAATTTTATACAAGTGTGATGTATTTATGCATGTTTAAAAATAATCATTTAAACAGTGACGCAACAACATCCATCTGACGGGAACGGCGTTGTGGAGGTCAACGTTTGAGTCATTTCTAACTCATTTTTAACTCAAGAACAAGCTCGTTCACAACTGAATGAGTTTAATGCCTCTTTCATAAATCCTCGAGGTATGAAAAAAAAAAGTCATGTCTAAAAATCTGACCTCTCTGGCATTTATACCAGAATAATACCACAATGAGCTGGATATATAAGTCAAATTTAGTTTTATGCTGGAAAACCTAAACCTTATCAGGCCTGTAAATTGAAGATGAAACCCTCAAAAGACTGAAGTGGAAGATTTTAATAATTTAACAAATGAATTTCAAAATAGTTTCATTGTGAATGTGAAAAATACAGTGTGTATGCAAGCTGATGATGTGATGAAGGATCTTAAAAATATATCACATTGTATGTTTTGTTTTTTGTTTTTTTGCTTTGATTTCCACTGCCAATAACATGAATTGCAATTTAAACTGTTACAAGGAGAGTCTGAATCTGAATGATAGCTTCCACCCACTCATTTAAATAAAACAGAAAAAATACACCATTGTCTTCAAATCTGTATGCTGAGCTATAATTTTTTTGGAGCTTTTACAACCAGATACATTTACTGTACAGCGTCTTTTGTTACCCCCCAACCCGCGTGCCGATTCCCCAGCGAGTATCTGAATGGCGGCTTTCCATGAACCTACCTACTCATTTGCCTGCCTGCTTGCTCTCTTGCAATTAACGGCATTGGTTTTCTCACTCTCTAATGCTGCTTGAATGCTGTTATTAGTAGACCTCATTTGCATAAGCTGCTTTTCAACATGTAACGCTCACTTCTGGCCATGTTTTGCACACATGGTTTCTGGTATCAGTCCAAATTGAATGTTTTACTCTTATTTGCCATTTTATTCTTGACAAAATGGACACTGAGATAGGAATGGGGATGTTCTCCCTCCGTAACAGCTTGACACCAGCCATTAAGGTTTGGCTGTGTCCTTTGCAGGGATTCTGCAAAAGTTTCTTTTTCTGTTAATGCAAGAAGGAGACTGAGGTTTTGCTCTGTGCTTTAGTAAATGTTAAGGGTGATGGAGAAAAAGCGGAAATAGTTCTCTTTTTTTCCTTCTTAGGAAAGGGGAGCATGGAGGATGTGGTATTCTGCCTGTTTACTTGTGAGCTGCTTGGCAGAGCATGAGCAAAGAGACCTTTTCTCTGGCAACAGGGATGAAAAATAATGCCAAAATGAACGAATATCATTGCTGCTTAGAACTGTAAATGTAAAAGAGACTTAAGATTGAAATTTTGTTTCCAGGCATAAATGATCCTTCTGGATCTCATCTTTTCAAATTCATCCAGTTTTAAGAAAACTCCATGAATAGTTAGATCAAGAAAATCAGAGATAACAATCAAGCATTTCTGTTTCATGCTGCAGTATGCAATTTATCTGCTTCATTTGTGTTTTATCAAAAATCTAAAAATCCCAGTGTTTACGTATTAGATAAAAACGAGTGGATATTTGTTGGCATTGCATCACTTCAAAAAGCAATATGGTGTTTCTTGACTTGTTTTAAAACATCGTTAGACAGTCAGTTAAAGAAAGGAAAAAAAAGGAAAAAAGTGAAGCTATAATATTAAACAAGAAAGTGTGTGGTGAAGGGAGTTTTCATCATCTTAAAGTTCTCTCGAGGATTCTGCAACGCTGTTTGAAAGTTTGTGAACTTTTTCTTTATTTCTTTATTTATTTGCTTGAATAATATACATAACATCAACATATTTCCACACAAGCCCTTAAAATGAACCTAGCTGAACAAATTGAACAATAATGCTATGCTAGATCATTTTATGTATTCAGACACAATACAGTATTAATATACTAGTCTGTGTCAAACGTATGTGATCTTTTGAGCATGTGGGGTGCCTCTATAGCTTTTTCTCTATTGGCTGAAACCCAATCTGATCAATAGCAGCTTGGTCCATAGTGACATTTAAAAACTATAATGTAGATTAATAAGCATTGCCTCTTACAAATAAAAGAAGTAAAAACCAGCTTTTTGCCTGTCATGAGCTGGGTTAGGCACCAGCAGACTCCTGTGACCCTGTATAGAATTAAGCAGGTATAGAAATTGGATGGATTTCACAATTCAAGGCTCAAAAATAGCACAAACTTACTTTTTTAAAAAAATCATCTTTTTCTATGGAAACGCAGCTGATGTCACACTACAAGCTGAAACGGGGGTTTCTGCATTACATCTCACTCTTTTACATATATGTATATGTATATATATATATATATATGTGTGTGTGTGTGTGTGTGTGTGTGTGTGTGTGTGTGTGTGTGTGTGTGTGTGTGTGTGTGTGTACATATATATAAATATATATATGTATACACACACACACACGCTACTGCATCGCCATACTTTGCAGAATTAATAAGCTACATATCTTAAAATGCTTTATTTTTTCCCCTTTGTTTTTCCAATATGATACTGTTTGTTTTAAACAAACGTAAGTACTTTCACATTGATCCAGCAGCCATCTGGCTTGATGAGGTGGTTTGATAGCTCATAAGGCAGCATCTAATTAGAATAAATTGGCTTTCCATCCACACTGTTGCTCCTGACTATTGGGATTCCTACTCAGGCTGGAATCCAAAGAATAAATGATAAAGGCCTCCACTAGACAATAAGGAAAACCACATATGAGCACAAGACTGGGTAGTGAGATAGGCAGACAAACTGACAGGATGAAAGTAGAAAGACCAGCGGGGTGAAAGTTAAAGATAAGACAACATAGTTAGAGTGTTGAGGAGACACAGCTGCAAACAATCAGGATTGATGGGAGCAAAGGAAGTCAAACTAGGGCCGTTTCTCAATTCTTGGGAAGTCCGTACTTGCAAGTGCGAGTCATGAGAACGTACTTTGGAGGACGCGAGAAGGCCTCTTCTCTTTCTGCAACTGGCCCAGCAGCATACTTGTGCTCTTGGTAACGTCACATCTGAGCTAACAGTCTGACAAGTATTACACTACCCACATAATGTCTACAATTTAATTGGTTATAAAAACAGTTTAACAATTTAACTGTCTTTTAAAACTAAAACAAACAACTAAGAATGGACCATATATTGCTCCAGCTCAAGTTTCAGGAACCCTTCTGTCTTTATAACTTTACCCCAAATATAAAGCTGAGCTGAAAGATGAGCAAAAGGACAGGGAAATGACAGTTTAGCAGGGAATGAAAGAAAGAAACAACAACACACACTGAGGGACACTCAAAGATTAAACAGACACATAAATTGACCATCAGATAAAAGGACTAATTTTTAAAAAATTAGAAAATTATGATACAAAGAGGAGCACAAAAAGACCAACAGCACAATTGAACAAACAGGAGATGATGGACAGAATCAAATGAAATCAAAACAAAAAATTCCTTGAATCTACAACCTCTCATTTATACACACATCTGTTATTTTAGCAGTTTGAAGAAGTTAATTTTTTACTCTGTTCTGATGCAAATTGATAAAGTTGTAAATCTTCAGCCCACAGAGTATCAACTCTTTTTCCGGCGTCCTCAGTGATCAGCTATGCCATAGCTCTTCAAACATGTTTTATGAAGAATATCAGATCCCAGTAGATCCTTACAGGATTCACCCACACATGATTTTAATCAAATTTAAGCCACACAGATATATAATCAATAATATTCATAAATAGACACATGATCTTGTTTTCTTCTGATTTGTTTGATTGGCTTCTACTTTCATTACTTTATTTTGTTAAAAAAAAAGTGATATTTTTTATGTCTTACAGCAGTAGACAAGAACCTTTTTTTTTTTTTTTATCATCATGCACCAGCTTCATTCAAGACCATTTCTTCCAAAGGGGAGTAGGTTTGTGGTGGTCTTTAATAATTGCATTTCCTGTGATGAATCTGTATTTTAATTAGGACTCTTTTCTTTGAAATGCAGCTTTATTGTGGTAGTTGGCTTGCAGTCCTCTACTGCCTCTCCATTCGGTCTTTCCTCATTTATAAAGAAGCTTTCCAGCAATTTTTCTTTCCTTTTTTCTTTCTTTCTTTCTTTTTTTTTTCACTCATTTTTTGCTACGATTTTCTTCTCAGCCTAAGCAGGAGGCGCAAAGAGAGTGGGCAGTGCATGAAAACAACTGAGAGACAAGTGTGTGGAGACAGGCTATTAAATAAGACATCCCAAAGAGTCCAATAGTCAAAGATTTGAAAAGTATTTATTCTTTTTATGCACCCAGGTACTAAATAAGCCATGGCCCAGTACTGGTTCACGAGCCAGTGGTTGGGGATCCCTGTCTTACAGTATATATGAATAAATAAAGACACTTTTAAATGGTTCACCATTGCGTTAAAGTTTAGCACATCTCTTCTGGGATGTGTCATGCAATAACCATTATATTTCTTTTAGCAGAGCAGGATTGCAGGATTTATTGTACCACTTGTGTGCTACTTGCTTCACAGTCTCCATGGAGATATTGTTTGACCTCAAGAAGGAGTTGGTGTGATCGTCTCACTGCGGATCTGTTATGTACTTTTTTAAGCAAAGCTAAACACAATGCAGCAAAAGAGTCCTTTCTTAGAAAATGTGGCTGAAATCTGAAAATATTCCTCCTAACAACAACAGTGACAAAAATGTGTAATTTTAGATAAAGGTACACTCTTGTCATTTGTTCAGTAATGAAGTTCCTGGTACATGTGTGGCTCTGGAAAGTGTATTCAAGTAGATCATATCTGGTTTGTGTTCCACTGAGCACAATGAACCACATCTGAATATTCATACTACGTTTCTGATGTTAATTGAAGACAGACACACATTGTCAAGGACATCTCTCTCTTTCCATTAGATGTCTAGTGTTCCCGAGTAGAAGAGGATGGATAAACGACATTGGAGGGATCAAAAATAGCATGCTGGCCCTGCATCTGGACAGAGCTGTCACATGGTGATGAGCAGATGCTCTGCTGCTTTCTTGTACAGATGCTAACTACTGGGCCAAAGTGTCTGCGTATAAAATATGCAGAGAAAGAAGAGGGATTTTTAAAAAATCTTTTACAAAAACAGATCATTTAGAAAGAAAAATAGTCAAGAATAATTTCGAGATCCATTCTTGGTCACTTTAAATACACGTCTCAAACATTTTCCTATTTAAACCTCTTATACGAGTTTTTACTCTCTTCAGTATCACAACCTTGGCTTCTGAGCAGTTGCTCAAATAAAAGAAGCGATTTGAAACATCCTTGTGGGCTCTGAGCAGTTGTGATGTAACATATTTCACAATTTAAAGCAAAGGTGCTGGAGAGATGTTCCTTTTTTTCCTCTTCTTTTCAAAGGCTTTTTAAACTTCACATTTGGTGAATAAGTGCTTCTTTGGAAATCAGGTTTGTGTATGTTCATGAAAGTCCAAGAGTATTTCTATTTTAAAACATAATCCCACTTGCACAGCAGTGCAAATCTCAACTGGATCCTGTAATGCAAAATCTACACCAACTGTGGATGTTTTTCTTCAAATAAAACCCTCCAGTGATGGAAAAATGCTCCATGTCAATTAAAAAAAAAATCCTCAAACTTTCTAGCAATACCACTTCAGACTAAAAGGAGGCACGTAGAGAAAGTTCATGTGTCGTCCCCTGGCGTGGGACACAACAAAGTGCACAGCAGCTGCTGTGTTAGTAGCTAAAGCTCAAAAGGAGATTTCCCCGACAGATTCAGATACTTGGTATGCAAACATATCCATCAGCAACCATCACCTACTCACCAATTTAGCCCCTGGCCTGTCTAAGAGATTTGTCCTAGTGGTCTGTGTGGGTGGTACTCTCAACATCCAAGTAGAATACCTCCTCAGCTAAGGTAATTTCCTCTTCCTCATTAGAAAGTATGATACACTTTGATTTTTATCACCTCTATAGAGGAACAAAGTGGTATTATAAGGGCTACAGGACCGTTAACCTGCTCTTTCATCAATGTAGTATATCCATCTACCTAACATGGCATCAAAACTGTTGTTTTTCTTTATTATACTTACATCTTTTTGGATGATTTTTAATATTTTAAAGTGTACATCCTACAAGTTGTAGCTGTGAAATATTTACACACAGGTCTTCTGGTAGTGTATTTAAATAAGGTTAGTTTGAATCCAAAAGCCAGAATGCAGATGGAAGCTAAAGATTATTATTTGTTCCTCTGAAAGCATGGATAAATAAGAGACTGGTGGTCCATGGATATGAGTTCAGCAGTTTCCTGGTGTCATCAGATCTGGGAGGAGCAGGCTGCTGATTCTCTGAGGCTCAGAAGTAGAAGGTGAAAATCTGGTGCATGCAAGGTATCTGTGGCACAGGCTTAAAGACACAAAAACATATTAACCAGATGGGACCGCGGCAAGACTGGCTGAACAATCTGACAAAAAGCAGCAGACTGATGAAGAGGTGGATGGCAGGTGTGAACAGAAGCGTGTCAACAGCAAAAGAGCCAACCCAGAGCAGAGAAACCACCGCCACAAGCATGCTCGCACTCTTAAAAAGAAAGACGGAGAGAGGAAGTGAAACAGGCGACGGCTGAATCCTGACGAGGTCTTAATCCAGGCTGCTCGCACAGATGTGGAGCAATTATGCATTTACGAACAATGTTACAGAAATGGTTTTACAAACTCTGTAAATGAACGCTGAGTGAGGTGGAAATGTTCGTATGATCAGTGACTCATCATGCAGAGGAAGAGCAGTGTGAGGGATTTTTGTTTCCAGAAGCTGAGGTGATGGGTTTCGATTTGTTTGAATATCTCTTTAGGTACGGGTGCTTTGTAGTTCACAAAAGTTGATGGAATGGGGGTGATTTTATATCCTTTTTGGAAGCATAGTCTGTGGTGTTTTCCAACATCTTGGCACCATACAAGATAGTTTTGGCTTAAAATCCATCATCGCTGAGCTTAACTAAGTTGAACTAAAAAAATTTAAAAAAAGATCTTGTAGTGTTAATATTGTAATAATAAACCATTCCAATTCAAAAAACTATTTTGAATTGTTGGAGTCCTGCACCAGTTGTATTATCTTCAGGTTTTCATTAAACAGACCAAGTAAATTACATTAATTGCATTAAACTGATCTAATCATCAGTCAGTCACTACAACTCTTCGATGTGGAGGTTTTGTCATGGGATTTGGAAGTAAATTGACTTCCCTCAGTACTAAAATGGAAAAAGTTGTTTCTTTTACCAGCAGCGTGGCCTGTTAATGTTGAGGACACTGATCTCAACCCAACTCAAACTGGGGCATGATGAATAAATAAAAGCAGCCTGGATAATATTTTAAACACTCTCCGGCCCACCCAGGGCCTGTGTGTCACTCCAAGAGTTCTGCCGCTACTGCTACCGCCACGAATCGTACGAGCCACCACAGCAACTGTTTCAACGTTGAAATAAAAGAAAATGAGGAGACAATGAAAAGGAGACAGGAGAGGGTTTGAATAGCTGCCTTTGTATATAGCTGAGGGAAATGCACTGCAAAACAGCTTAGTATTAATTAAAAATGTGGCATCACTGTCAAGATGAAATAACTGCAAAAGGTTGCAGTTTCTGATAGAGCAGTAATCAAAATGACATAAGAAAAAAAAAAGTACAAAAACAATACAAAGCCAGCCTGTATTGTGAGAACTCGGAATTTTATTGCATCTTATGTTTTCATATAATCCTAATATCACCTGATGAAAAACAATACTTTTTAATCAGCTTTTTAACTTAAGAAAGGTTTAGTTAAGGTTTCGAGCATTGGCATGTGATGGCCTGGACAGAGATATGGAGAATGAATTTTGTTAGTGAATGTGGTAACAAAGATAGATAGAGTATTTTACATTAAGGTCAAAGACAGAGCAATTAGAGAACTCTTGATTCTCCTATCCTTCCCTTTTCTCTTTTTAAAATAACTCTTTTCACTCATCCTCTAGGGGAAACAGTGCGTGTGATTAAATCTCTGCCCTGCCAATTAATTCATAGCTTCATAAATATACAATTGTTCTATTAAACTAGAACTAGATCATCATGCATAGTTGTGGGAGCTCCGGTTTATACAGTTTTATAGGATTCTGTAACTCATCCAGCTGTTGACATGCTGTGATCTTCAAATAATGTCACACCATGGGCTCTCAGTCAGCCATATTTCAGACCCCCTCAACCATTTTTTTCCTTGCTTTTAATAAGCAACCAAAAGTAAAATCTAAATATTTTTAGAACAAACATCAGCGATGACCCTCAAGAGGTCATTTTCTCTCCCGCCTGCAGGAACCCCTCCATCTCTTCTTCAGCTTTGTTGCTCGTTTAAACTCAGCAGCAACTGCAATGTGCGTGCACGTTGTGCTGGGTTGTCCCAGTTTTGAGTAGGAAGACTGAGAAGTGTGCAAAAAAGCTATCACAAAGTTTCGTTGCCTGTAAACTTTGTCTGTAGTAGATTAACTTGCATGAAAGTACCCTTGAAGTCAAAAACAAGCCAAATAAAACCCTTAAGGCTCGTTTTGCTGTCTGACAGAAGAAACAGGAAAAATATGAGTGAAAGTAGCTTTGTTCGGAATTTGGTTACATTAATGTACAGTACATGCGGTCAAAGAGAGAAGCAATAACCTCATTTCTGCAACAAATCGTAATTTCTTTCAGAAGCCAATCTGAAGTTGAAACATGAAAGCCCTGCACATCATGAAGTCTGAAAAAATATTCAAAAACCTCCCGCAGCCTAAGGTTGGCAAATGGAGAAATAACGAAATGCTGACTTAATAAAACTAAGTGATTCAGTGAATTCAAAAATGATTCAGTAAAAGTAGGCTATTTGGAAAGAACTTTGTACTGTCAAGAGTTGCCTCAGGCTTTGTCTGCGTGTCTGTGTGGGAGGTGTGGTGGTGGGGGAGGGGTTACTTATCTTATCCCCCTGTGCCCCGAGCCATTCATTCATAGATCACAAGTTGGAGGTCTGATCATGTTTATGGTTCTCAGAATTTGTCGAAGTCATTCGAGTGCTTAGAGAAGCCCATATTAGTTTCTTCTGTAAATGTGAATACGTCACAGAAGCAAATATTGCAGAATTGTTTCTCTTTGCAATCATTATTTACTTTGCGAATTCCATCCATCATGATTCCTTCTATCCAACCATCCATTCATTCTCCGTACCAGTTCAGTCCTATTCCAACCGGGTCTTACATACACCACTTCATAAAATAGTCACGTTATAATTCCCGATGGTCTATTGGAGCCAATCCCACCTGCCACTGGACAAAAGGTTAGGAAAAACTTGAGAGGTCTTCATATGATTTCAGAAATACAGTTCAGTCAGTCAGTCTTAAATTTATTAATGCAGAGGTTTGGTGGAGGAAAAGTGTCCTCCTCTGGAAACTACAAAAGTATACACATTTATGATGCAATCAAAATGGTAAGAGAAATTTTACCAATTCATCTAGTTCCCAATAGGAGCAATGAAGTGTAACATAAAATGAAGTTTAGATAATATGTTTTGCTGCACAAAAATATTTAGAGGCCAGCATTGCCCCATCTGGAGAACATCAGTTGTTTTAATTGAATTCAACTTTGAGCGAAGCAGCAACAGTCGTCCAAATGCTGGTCGAGGAGGCGTGTTATTTTGCCTCACTTTAAACATCATGTTAAAGGAAGAGAAATGAGTTATCAGTTAGGGTTTCTGTTTGCCAAAGAAAGGGTTATGTCATTTTTTTAAAATTCTCAGCTGGCTAAAAAAATAAGTACATTAAAAAAGAAAGAAAAAAAATTCTCAGCTGGTTTACCAAGCAGTGAAATACTTGGATTAAAAAAGAGAGAGAGAGAGAAAAGGTCATAACTCTCTTGTGTTTGTAAGCTTTTCTTTCCATCACGGTTCCACAAATAGTATCCTCCAGAATCTGGCAGGTGATTTTTGGAGTTTGCTTCAAAACGTTCATCTGCACCCTGACAACTTTCAACCCGCCCGTTTGAATAGCAGCTCTGTCTTTAAGTTCTCCGGTTTATATATCTTTTCTTCCCCATTCTTTTTTTATTTTATGCGTGTTGACCATTTCCATCAAATCCTCTGGTGGTTTTCGTTGTTACACTTCAAGAGTTGAACTTGACCTGTTCCTGGTTCGTTTTAGATGAGCTAACTATGCTGTCCAATGTTTAGAGGTGTGAAGCTACCCTAATATCCAAAACACACATAACCAGAAAATGATTAATCCAATAATAACATCCGTATTATTGTGGCCTGAAGTTAGAAACTGTGCACAGAAATCAATACCTGTCTCCTACAAATTACTACAGCAGAAAGTCTCTCAAATAGGAACAGATTTAAATTTAGATTTAAATCAATTTTTTAAAATTACTTTGAACCCCTTTACCAAACACAGGAGCTTTTGTGTGCCCTCTATTTTCTGTAAAGATCTAATTTAGCAGCTACTTGAAGGGCTTTTCTACCTTGATTGTAATGTGATTTTTCTTATGCAGCCCAGTGCTCAGCTCCTTTTTCTTTTCCCAAACCTTAAATGTCGAGGTGTCAGATCTATCAGAACGAACCCACACAGGTGAATATTGGTGGTAACTGGGACACAAAAACAGGAAAAAGTGGGCAAAGGTGTATTTTGAGTTGGAGATACTGGCTCTCAGCCATCGTGTAAGTATCTGCAAGAACACATTTGAACTTCGGTGACTCCTTAATCTGCTTAAACAGGTGTTCCTCTGATATATCTGTCTGAGGTTATGCAATAATGGGCCGTCCAAGATGCGATGTGAAGGTGCGGAACATTGAGGTGGCATTAAATCAGATTCTGTCCTATTAGGCGTTCTTTCGCGTGGCCCGTGAGCTCTGATGAGCTGCTTGGAGTTCTGCCAGACAGCACTATCCTCGGAGAGCAGTGCGAGGAGAGGGAATGTCATTTTACTTCATCAAAAACTGCACTGTGAGGAACAGTCAAGCATGTCTTCACTTTGGTGCATAATTCATGTGGAGCCTTGAAGAGCAGTCTTCCTGTCTCTCTTTCCTTCTCTGTCTTTATTTAAAACTGTCTCCTTCTGCCTTTTCACCAAACAGATATGCTCAAATAACACCAGACTCCATTGAGTAGACTTCATTAAATGCTTTGCCATGTCTGGGGAACTGTGTTTTTGTGATGCAACTGGAACATATACACACACATGTTTTTTAAATGAACAGCGTGTGGCTGTCCTCGTTGCAGTGAATGAGAGAGGGAGGGACAGAGACGGCATTCAGTCGGAGTGAATGAAGGAAATGTGACTAGTGAACTTCACGTGTTTCTGACTCTCAACCCAATTAGGGATGTTTAAAGGATGACTCAGTTTAATTACAACTCTCCAAATGTCAGCTGCAAATGCAACAAATATTTTTGACGCAAAGCAAACTGATACCCACTGAAATGCTTTGTTGTGATTTTAGAAAGCCAAACGTGCCATTTTATCGGTTACCCTAGTTTCCAGAAAGATTTGGCAGTTTCACTGGCTGCAGTCAAAAGTTTACTTCTTCCTACCCCCTTTTGAGTCAACATATCTACATACAATAACTATATCTGTATATTGTGTTCATATGGACCTCAAATCACACACACACACACACACACACACACACACACACACACACACACG
>JAOWBL010001119.1:0-15971 GCA_028564865.1 Zenarchopterus dispar | reverse complement strand
GTTCACCACACCACACACACTGCACCCATCACTGTCTTTGTCCTTTTGTTAGTCCAGTGCTTTTGTGTTGCACATTGGTGGTTTAGTCCTCCTGGGCTGAATTGGGACCTTAGACACTAATAAAATGTCTAAGGAATGCACCAAATGGAAATGGACAAAAAAAAAAAAAAAAGAAAAAAAAAGGAGACTCTAATCTGAGAGCATGCATCATTTCTAGCTGGTGCTCCTGTGGGCCGCTCCTCCGTAACAAAGCGCTCATGTAGAATTAAAACAGCGCTGCCATGGATTATGGAGTTGTTGCATACTGAATACAAATACTTCTGGTATAATTTTAAGTTTTATTAAGGACTGGGAGCACACACACATACACACACACATCTTCTCATTGACGTTTGTTGTTGTGCTACTGGACCATGACCTTGGTAACCCAAGGACATGGGTGTAAGAGACCACATACGGTCCTGTTACAACCCACACGGACAGCATTGAGGTGTACGTGTGTGGGTGGCCTCTCACCTGTTTTCTTTGCCATTGTGGACCGCAGACGTCCGGTCTGTGGAGCTCCTGTCACTGCAGACGTACGTGTTCCTCCTCGTCATGCTGGATGAGAATGCCTGCAATGAAGCCAAAGACTCTGATTGGCTGATGGAAGCCTTGCCCTTCCCATCGCTCACCTGATGGGTACTTACAGGGGATGTGGCTGACGTCTTTCTGCGCTCAGGGATGTCGCTTACATTGGGGTTGTTGGCATTGCCGAGCAACGAGCTGCTGGTCTCTACTGGGGTGGACTTCCTTTTCTGACCCCCCGCTTCCTGTTTGGCCTCCCCCTCCGGTGCAGCCTGACTCTTCCTTGGGGGAGGAGCAGTGGAGGAGGCGGGACACACTGTGGAGGAGAGATGGGGTTAGCCAGCCAGGTGTGGTCCTCAACAGTGCTGGTCCTGGTTCAGGTGTGTACCTTGGTCACTGTACCGCCTCTGTTTGGAGGACGAAGAGGAGCGCTGGGTGAGGAGGTGAGCAGGAGACTGGCTGCTGGTGGTCGGATGAGGTCTGAGCAGAGAGGAGGCGTCATTGGTTTCCACCTGGACAACACACACATGCATGCATGCATGCACGCACGCACGCACATGCACACACACACACACACACTCATTAGATCCAGCAAAGAAATATGGTGGCCCTATCTGCAGTGACCATAGTAAGCCCTCACCTCAGCAGCCTTTCGTCCTAGCAGCAGGTATGTGGCTGTGATGTCATTGTACTTCATCTTAGAGAGCGAATCATTGATCTCATCTCTAGAGTAGCCCATTCCCACCATCAGATCTGAGCAGAAACATCACCAATACACTAATCAACAGGCTCAGTCAGGCTGTGTGTGTGTGTGAGAGTGTGTGTAGGCTTGTACCAATCCTGGTCTGGTCATGGATGTCCAGCTCCGGCTCCACGTAGGGCTTCAGCTGCTCTTCGTCAGAACCACCACTGATCCAACGGTCCTTCATTATTTGCTGAAGAGGAAACACAAAAAAACTTTCAGGAAACATCCAGCTGATGTTCCAGGAACAGTTCAGGCTACATCCTTGCTGAAATACTTTTTTGCGTTTGAGGAACATTTCAACACATTTCAGGAACAATCAACAATGTTCAGCTAATGGTCTACAAACATTTCCGTAACATTTGAGGAACATTAGAAAAACTCTCCAGGAAGATTTCCAGAACATTTAGACAACTTTGCGAGAATATTTAAACAACATTCAACATTCAGAAAATTTTTAAAAGCATTCAGGTGATTGTCTAGGAACCTCTTGGAACATTCAGACAATATTTCAGGAAGATTTAAGCAACATTCCCAGAACATTTCAGGGATGTTTAGAGACTGTTCCCGGAACCTTCAGAAAGTTACATTCAGAAAACACTAGTTGGACATTCCAACACAGCGCATTCATGCTCCTGGAATATTTCTGGAACACTCAAGCAACAAGAATGTATCCAAACACAAAATCAACAAAGATGCATGTTAATGATGTGCTGACGATGGTCTGTTGCTCCACCAGTGATGACATAGTGACATCCAGCAGCTGCAGAGGCAACACAACCTTGAAGACTTCAGGACTCAAGGTTGATGGTATTAACAGGCCATGACATCAGTATGACATGTTAATAACATTGGTGATATAAGGAAAGCATGACATGAAGACATGTTGACGTACTGATGATGTGTTGATGACCTGTAGAGACATGTTACCTCCAGAGTCCCTCTCTTGACCGGGTTTAGCACCAGAAAGCGTTTCAGCAGGTTTTCACAGTCGGTGGACATGTAGAAGGGGATACGATATTTCCCTCGAAGGACACGCTCTCTGAGCTCCTGCATATAGAAACACTCTGGAATAACTGACAGGTGTGCTCACCTGTTGGTGGTTGTACCTGTCCTAATATCATCTGCTTCAATCTATTCATAAAGGGCTTCACCTTCAGGTTCTGTCCGTCAAATGGCAGCGAGCCGCTGACCAGGGTGTAGAGGATCACCCCTAGACTCCACACATCCACCTCTGGACCGTCGTATTTCTTACCCTGAACACAAAGACATCAAAGTGTTTGCAGGTTCTCACAGGACCACAGACTACAATGCGGCAGTTGTGACATTGCAGCATCATTTCACCACGTTTACCTGGAAGAGTTCAGGAGCAGCGTACGGAGGAGAGCCACAGAAAGTGTCCAGTTTTCCACCAACAGTGAACTCATTACTGAAGCCAAAGTCTGCGATTTTAATGTTCATGTCGGCATCCAGGAGGAGGTTTTCTGCCTGCCAGAGAAACCATTAGCACAATTAAAAGCACAACAAGTCATATTTTCTTTAAAAGAAGAATAAATCTACTCTGGCTAAATAGACCTTTGTTCACAGCTCAGATGTCAAATTCACTTTAAATCCACTGGAAATATGCTAAGTAGATAAAGTAGTGACTGTCACTCAAAAATAAAAACAATAAAAAATATGAAAAATCCTTGTACATTGTGGATGAGAAATCTAACTATGGAAACTAAAACTATATTTCTACCAGACTGTAAATGCTTATTTCTGCTGTAAAATTGAAGATTTTAACATTGTAGTCAGTGGAGATTAACTCACTGTTGGGTTTAGACCCTGGTGGTCAATAGAGGAACTTTCACATTTGTGTAAAAGAGGAAAACCTGACATTCCCTCCGTGGAAACACAGCTGAATTAAAACATGGGGCTAGTAAAAAGTCACATGTCACACTCCTTCTTCATGTGAAACCTTCATTCTTTATCATGAGCTTTAAATCTGCTCAGATTGGGTGTTCTGCCTTTTAATCCTCAGGGTTTCAGAATCAAGACTCCGATATGTCACCATGTCATTGTGGGTCTCAAATAAAAGGTTTCACAGTATGTTCAGGTCAGCTGGGAAATCTGACGTCCACTTTAAGAATCACTTACCTTCAGGTCACGGTGAACAATGTGCTTCTGGTGGCAGTACTGCACAGCAGAGATGATCTGTAGAGAGACACACACACATGCCTCTCTATTATGGGATGCAGGATGGTCTTGCTGTTACCATGGTGACAGCAGGATGAGGACGTTACCTGTCTAAATTTAGCCCTGGCCTCCTTTTCCTTCATCCTCCCATGAGCTACGAGGTAGTCGAACACTTCACCTGGACACAGAGACCAGGCTCACCTGTTTAGGCTGTTAAAATAGGTTTGACAATGTGTGTGAATGTGTGTTTACAGGTGACTGACCTCCGCTGGCATACTCCATCACCAGGTACAGAGTCTTCTCTGTCTCTATCACCTCAAACAGCTTCACTGCACAAGTGAGACACACAAGTAAGACACTTCTGTCTGTGATCTGAAAATCTTTAGAGCAGTCATTCTCCAGCTGTGAACTATAACTTGATGCTGAGGTGCTTCTGTTCTTTAGGGGGGTTGGAGCATGGAGGACCCAGGTTCAATCCCCCGGGTTAACAGAGGATCACTGTGGGCCCCTGAGCAAGGCCCTTAATCCCTAAACTGTCCCCGGGCGCTGCAGTGATGGGTTAAAAGCAGAGGATGAGTTTCACTGTGTTTCATAAGATATGTACTAACAATAATAAAGATTATCCTTATCCTTCATAGAATCTCCAAAGGCCAACAGCAGCAGCTTAACAAGGATGACTTTTTAGCAACAAAATGCCATAAAAGGTGTGTTGAAACAAAGTCCAAATAAAGTGAACATGGAGCATGAGGAGGTGTAGATGAGTGACTCAGACACGGTAAGAAACCTCTCTTAGCAATAGATGTGCAAACAGACTTGCTGCAGCAACTGAGCCTAGGTTCACATTGCATGGCTGTGGACTGGGCCACAGCTGATGAGTTTGTTAGCTAACAAATTTTTTGATCCATTCATCCATCCACTACCACTTATTAGAGTTCGGGTCATAGGTGCAGCAGTGTAAGTAGTGAGGACCTGACCTCCTGCCCAACCACCACCTCCAACTCTTTCAGAGGAATACTGAGGCGTTCCCAAGCCAGCTGAGAAATATAATCCCTCTATAACACCTGGAACACCTCCCAAGGAAGCATCCTATCAAGATGAAACACCAGAAATGGAGGAGCAGTGACTCAACTCAGAGTCTCTCATCCATTTTTGAACATCTCCTCCTATCTCTGCTTGTATCCTCTATCTTGATAGACATGGATGTCATTAACAGACTTGTGCAGACCTTGATGACATGTGGATGACAACTGTAAATTAGAATCAGGTGTATTAAAACAGGGAACTATCTAAAACACAGAGGATCGACTTATATGCACCCCTGACTATAGCACTCCACATAATCAACAAATAAATCAACCAAGAAGGTTCTTTGACATGAAGTATCACCTGATAAACCTGATACATACATAAAGAAAAAGCACCTTAAATGTTTTGTGATTATTTTCATCTATGAGGGTGGGTAGTGAGAGAGAAGTCTGAATGTCTCTGCTTAGAACGCTGCCCTCACAATCTGGACTCAGGAAACTGAAGTGAATGGATGGATGGGTGAGTGCGTGGGTGGATGGATGGCTGAATGGATGGGTGAGTGCATGGATGGCATGTTCACATGGAAGTCTGATGTATTTGTAAATGTGAACCATAAAATTAGAATTGTTTGCTGGTGTGACTGTAGCATAATACTCAGAAGCAAAGTCTGATGTAAAATGAATTCATCTCCACAAGTAGCACTTGTATTTGAAAAAAAATCTGGTAGCAACATAAAATGTGGAATTCCAGCAGAAGTGCAATATCAGGTATAAATGATATATCAGAATAAATGAAGATAAATAGCAGAAATCTGAATAAATCTTACACTTTTAGAGCGCATATCTGTTTGAGTTCCTATAGTTTGAACCTAAACACTAGATATCCATCCTAGAACACCTAAACATTTACTAGACCAAGATTGATGTTCCTGATCTGGAACACAGTTTCTAGAGGTTTTTGAAGAAGAATGTTTAAATAAAATGTTTAAATGAACATTTAAATGAACTAAATGACTACATTTAGTCATACCTGTGTCATTGAGGTTTATCAAACTACAAAACTGCTTTTGACATAAATGTCACTAAATGATTTAATTCCTTTCAAAAAGAAAAGTTTTGTATCAGTGAGATCTTCAGGATGTTCTACGGCCTCCATGTGGAGCAGTTGCTGAGCTACAGATGGTTGAACAAGGACATATCTCAGGAACAATGATGATTGACAGCTTAATGTAATCTACACAGCCGATCGGTTCACAGATGATAAGTTTACAAATCCACAACACTTCAGGAGTTATCCAATCAGAATGGAGATATTGTAAGTTCACTAAACAACCAACTTGGTCTGTCTTCTTGTGTAAGGTTCTACCACCAACAGAAACAACCCAACAGATCAATAACGACTTGTCATAATAAAGAATATAATGGAGTTTTCCACTGGAATCTGATTTCTGATGGTGAAACACCAAAGACGAGACTGAGTTCAGGGTTGGACTGTATAAAGTAAAGTTGCTTTTCTGCAGTTCAGTGAGTTTTGTGTCAGAATGATCATCTTTATCTCATTACAACCTGTGGAGTCTGACCCTTGACCTGTTAATAGGCTGCTGTTGGTAGCAGCTGGTCGCTATGGTGATGGTTTTGTGTGGAAAGCACAATTCCATCTTTTTACAACGTGTTTCATTAGGTACTTCATGTTGGAATTGTATTTTGTTGAAAACAGTCTTTATTATGTGTAAAGCAGCTTATGTGTAAACACTTAAGCTGCACTGAATCATGTTTTGTGTGAGATGTGCAGTGGAGAACATGAATACAGCTGCTACAAACACAACCATGGCCAACACAACCACAGTCGCTACCAAGTGAATTCATGGCCAACACAACAATGGCTCCTACCAACACAACCACATGTTGCTCAGCAGGAGCTGGACTGACATTCTGAGTGAAACTGGACGACATGAAGAAGTGATCCATGTCAGCTGATGTCTCCACTCACCGATGTTGGGGTGATTCAGGATTTTCATGATCCGGACTTCTCTAAACAGCTGAGACATGGAAACACAGCAGGAAGTTACCCTGATACACACACCCAGTAGTGGTTCCGGTTCTGGACCGGGACCTTTCACATCACCTCACCTTCTGCAGGCTGGTGGGGTTCAGCTGGGTCTTATCGATCATCTTGATGGCCACCTGTCAGAGAGCCACAGTTTGATTCTCAGTATATGTGGGGGGGTCAAGGAGATTTCCCAGTAGCCCCTCTGACTGTGTCTCACCTCACGGCCCGTCCGGACGTGTCGGGCCAACTTCACTTTGGCAAAGTTTCCCTTCCCGATGGTTTTCAGCAGCCGGTAATTCCCCACATGCGGTATGTCGTCCCCGCTGGCTGCTGATGAGTTTTTACAGCGAGTGGAACGAACAGAGCGGGATGCCGAATCACCACGGCCACCAGCTCCTGAGGCATGCTGGAAAACAAAGAGTCAGTTTAACATCTATGACGCCATTAGCTGGTCAGTCTCTCTTTTTTGTGTTTTATGTGACACAAAATAAGCTGCCAGCTCTGCTCCCGGAGCTTCTTCCTCCACACTTTCCCGGTTTCTTGGTGACTAAGAACTTTTCAAAACTTGCTAAGAAGACTAAAAAGCACAAATATGAAATCTGGTGAGTTTGTTGTATCTGAACTGTTCACAGGGTTGCCCCACCATGGCAGAAAATGATCAAGCACATTATCGAACACTGTTTAGAGGGTTTTGGATGAACTACTGTGGTCATGCTGGTCTTACATTCAAGTTTTGTAAAGTCTAGTTGTTCAGTCACAGTAGACTATTGTTTCAACCACTTGACTTTGATCCTGTTTATAGTTCATGAAGTAACTTGCTTTCTTGCTCATACAGAAATAAATAATCTTTTTAAGATCCAGGGCTGCTGTTTATTCTTGTAATTTCGCCAAAGTTACTAAGATATTCGTTTTTACATCACCAGATCTCCTGGGTTCACAGACTGCATATTATATGAATGTTAAATATTAAAATATGAACTTGTCAATTAATAGTAACCTGCAGAAACAGTAAATTATTGATTGGTGTAAAATTTTGATTTTTGTGCATCCCAGCCAAAACACTTCTTAGCACTCCTTCAGAACATGACTTCAGCACCTTACACCATGTCATTGCCCACAGGCCTCCCTCAAAACTAAATATGTTGGATTTTAATAAAAGAGCATTGGTTTTTTTTTTTTGCTGCATATACTGGCAGTAATTTCTTGCTTTATCATCACAGGAATAAACACTCATTAGCGTCACAACCTTAATCACAGTCACGTGTCTGGTCTTAAATGCCTTGTTGACTTGAACCATGTTCTGAAGTAGAACTGGTCCTCAGTAGAGGATCACTAGGGGGGACCTGTACCAACCACTAGGTCAGTATAGGAACTGTCCACCTGGACGTGAGACAGGAGTAACTGGAAGCCCGGACGTAATGTTGCGTTACTCAGAACTTCCGTCCAGAACCGCCGCAGGAGCCTGTGGACAGAGCTGACCCACAACTTTGAGTCCTCTGGGCTCTCGGGACACCCTCTCAAGTAAAAACCGGCCTGGAGTTATTATAGGAAATTACCTAGAGTTTTTCTCACATGCTTTTTTTAAAGTTTTATTTTAGCTTACATGAGCGTCAAAAAAAGTCACCTGGGAACACCTGAGACTGAAAGCCAGTCCAGTACCAGAACCTGCAAAATTAGTTGCCTGGGAGCAGACACAGGTAACCGCTCACTTGTTCGGTGTCTCGCTCGTTGACGGTGGGCAGCGGGGTCCTGGTGGACATGTTGCCGGTTCAGAGTGACGAAGGTCCGGTCATGAAGTCGTTAGTTGTCCCGGAACACCTGCGTCTGTCAGTCGGTTATTCTCACTTCTCCGCGTTTTACCTGCGCAGGAAACCACCCGGCATCACCAGCTCCGGTCCTGGCTACACCGCCGGGTAGTTATCTAGCCCGGTTCGGTTTCTGTTCCGGGAGTTTTGAAGCAACATGGGTCCAAACGAAACCGGAGCAACAGTTCCTCTTTGCGGGAGTTAGCCGAGTTAGCCGGAGAGCCCCTCCGCTGCCCGGCAGCGCCGGCTGGCCGTGTTTTCGGTCAGAAGCAGGTCCGAGTCCGCCTGCCGGGCTGTGGCTCGGGTCGGCCTGGTGATACACTGCCAGTTCGTTGTTCTCGGCGAGGTTTGGGTTCGGCCCGGTCTCTTCGACTGCTGCTCTGCTAGCAGCTACCTAGCCTTTGGCAAGATGGCGGACTAACCCAACCCAGCCCGCTGATGGGATGTGACGTCATAGTCAACGTACGACGTGATTGGTTAGTGATCCCGAGTGACAACATTTGTTGTTGCTAGGGTGACTGGAAAAATTACCCGCGCGCACGCACACAGAAAGAAAGCCTACGGTTAAAATTTTAACGTTTGTGTGAGTTTAAAAAAACAAACAAAAAACACATAATGTATGTATCTGTGTAAATATTTTCTCCATTCTACTATTTATAGAAGCGTAAAAAAAAAATCTGAGGGCAACAGGCACCAGCCTTTTAGTTCTTATGATTCTATTCAGAACAGTTCCAAATACTTAGTTTGAACATGTAAGCAGAGAATGTGAGGAAAGACCTGAAGATTAAAGTTAAGTTGCTTCCATCTTTTGAGATGAGAATCCACAAAAACAAAGACGTGAAGTGAACCAACTGAGAGCTTCTTCCAAATGTCCATGCTCGGTCGTCATCATCCTCCTCCCTGAGGAAGCTGTGGGTTGTTCACAACCGGAGCCATCCAGTTCAGTTTACAACCAGCAGGAGGCAACAGAGTCTGACATCTACTGCTTCACATGGACAATTCTGTCCTGTTGCGGCCAGCAGATCTCAGCTCCCTGATGTCAGGGTCCATGAATTGATGGGATTAATAGTTCGGGCTGATCAGGCGTGTCGATCAATGTAGACCTGATTTAAGAGAGTCCATATATTTTCCTGCTTTTGCTTCTATTATCAATAGTTTGCATAACATTTGTACTCAACTTGTAGAGACTTATGACAAGGCTTCAACGAATGGCCAGATTCCTGTGAAAACAATCCTTTTCCCACATTTATTGTTCACATCCAAAGTCATAGTTAACTTTGTTTGCTGGGACCAGTGATCTCTATTCTACTCTATCTGTCCAATCCAGGAATAGATATCACTTGTTGGGACCATAGACAGAATAACAAGAACTGGACACACCCTCTGTGATGTCATCCATGGGTTTCAGAAGAGTGCTTTTGAGACCTCCTTTTCAAAATTCCAAATTATAATTCTATTTCCAAGTGTCTTTACTGAAACAATATTTAAAACAAGTGCTGCCAGTTAGTTGCAAAGGAATTATTCTCCTAGAGACAATCAGTTTGATTACAGATGCTACATTAATAAAAGTGAATTGAGTTGCTGGAGTCAGAACAAGGACTAGCACAGGTCCGCTGGGACCTGTGGTCACATGGCTTGTGGTTCAACCTGTTGTTGTCAGGTAAGTGTATAAGCATCGTAGGACTGTGGTTTGATATACTGTGATTAGCTGCAGACCTCTGCTTTAAATGACCCTGAATTGATCCACTGCAGCTATTGGCTTCTTCAGTCCATCCACACTAGAGGAGCTGGTGAACAACAAGACCTCCTGTTTCAAATGTCGTTTCAGTGGTAATATTAGAACTAATCAGTGTATTTAGCTGATGCTCAGTTGTCTGTTCTCAGCTAAAATCATCTTCAGATCCTTCCAGACCCACCCAAAACCCAACCCAAAACAACACACACACACACAAAATGATTACGCTCTGTTTGATCTTTATTCACAACACAGAAGTCAATACAGCAATAAGGGTTAACTAGCCAAATGCTTAAAGCTACCTGTGACAGCCATCAGTCAAAAGTCCATACCCACTACTATATTTTCCCTGATAAGGTACATTAAAGTTCCCCATACAGTTGTCATGGATGTCAACTCTATGAGACCAAATCTGTTTCATACCAGACTCTAAATATGTTTATTTCTTCTGTAAAGTTTAACATTTTAACATGGAGGTGGTGAGAAGAGGAACCACAGGTCTGGATCCAGACGCTAGTGGTCATTGGAGGAACTGCATATCTGCATCTAGATCCTAGTGGCCAGTAGAGGAGCCGCAGGTCCAGATCCAGACTCTAGTGGTCTGTAGAGAAACCAAAGATCTGGATCCAGACCCTAGTGGTCGGTAGAGAAACTGCAGGTCTGGGTCAACACCCTAGTGGTTAGTAGAGGAACTGTTATTAAGCTAACTGTTATCACTGTCACATTTTTAAACCAAAGAATAACAAAACTAAGGGATGAGTGTGATCACGTCATCTTAAAGCTTTCACTTTCTTCTTGTTTCTGTACTCCCACATCAGCGTTTGGATCTGCTTTATTTGGGAAAATCTTTATGCTCCTCTCAAACCTACTGGAGCAATGACGTAATGTTCCAAGCTCCAACTGGCCTGTCAGTAAGCCCCGCCCCCTAAGTTACTCTTGCTAACAGACAATCCAGCAGTGTGTGTACAGTTCTATAATACTGATTGTCTGTAAGAAAACCTTGTTTTAGTCTGGCATCTTTCATGGAGGAACATTCAAATGGACTTAAATGTGTCATTATAACTACGAAATCTAAAAATAAATCTGGTTAAATTGGAGATGAGGGTTTAAAGAAGCGTCATCTTGCTGTCATCATGGTTACAGATGGCAACATTCAGGTTCAACACTGTTCATGCACTGCAGGGGAAGATTCAATTCCTTTATTTTATTTAGTTTAATGTATAAAGACATAACTTCAGATCTACTATTATCTACCTATCATTAGATTTAAAGTTATATATTTAAATCTGATGCTTGGTAGATCCATAATTTGAAATAAACTCACGGCACAAGTGGAAATTAATGTTAATTAATTTAGGGGACACAAAGTTTATGTTTCTACACAACAACTGTTATTATATAAGTATATGTAATGTTAGCAGAGTTAAAAGCATTTTAGCTTTGATTGATCTTAAAACAAACGTAGACATCCTTGTTGATCTTCTGGACAAAAAGTTGACAGTTTTATCTAAAACAGACATTTAACTCAGTTTGTTTGGATTTAGGAAATGGAATAAAATACTGTAACATTGATTGTCCATCCTCTCTGATACCTGGAATCAGTAGTACAAGTACTCCAAACACATGGACTTAAATAAACAGATAAGAGTTCAGGATCTTCAATTTTGCTGTGGAGCTTAAAGCTGCAAATGTCTGACTTCTGGTCCCTGAACAACTGATACTTAACAGTTGTCCAGGCTGGAGGGACATGGTTTACTGATGGCTTTGTTGAACAGGGACATTTGTGGTATGGGATCTGCTCCACAGGTCTTTGTGGAGGTGATGATTTGAGAGTGTTTGACACTGCAGAACCTGAACACTGGACACACATTTTTTTTCAGAAGTATTCAAAGGATACAAGATCTTGTCTTATATTCTGGTCAATGCGGTAGTACAAGATAGATAAACAGATCAACGGCTCCTCACAGCAGAACAATGTGATGACACAATCCTAAACACTGTAGAAAACACCATTTATGGAAACGTGTCTTCAGAAAATCTCCCCAACACCAGCTTTGGAGTTCATGTTGATTCAGAAAAGAAACACTTAGCAAAACTGATGGAAACACGATGCACCTGAAAGAGTTTCATTGTCTTCGTCCAACGATGTGGCCACATCCACATATGAGGAACATGCTTTGTGACAATTTGTTGCAGAAGTTTACATCTTTTTGGAGTAAAAATATTAAAGGCTAGAGTGGTTGCAGAAATAGAAACTAACCTGCCAAAATCAAAGATGTTCTGGACCAGGGCTTAGAGTTTCCATACCTTGAGGTCCGCTGTCCTGCATGTTGTAGATGTTTCATGCTATAACACATCTGATTCTATTAATGGCCGTCAACAGCTTGTCATCAAGGTCTGAACAAGTTTGTGAATGACAGAGCCATGTCTATCAGGTTATGCTGAAGGAGGGAAACATCTAAATCTTGCAGGACAACAGATCTCAAGGACTGGAATTGTCCTGACATGTTCTGGATATCCAAAGACATTATTCTAACATCAAAAGAAGAGAAAATACGACTTTATCATAACATAATGGAAACAAGATAATTTGAGTATTTAGATTGACCAACATCTTGAAATATTATCTAAGTTTTTTTCAAAAACTTGGTCACTGACTTCATTTTCTTTTTGTAACTCTTCACTTTGACCCTGGAGAAGAACGGAGGGCTGTGATTGGTGGAGTCTTCAGTGGGCCGGCTCTCATTTACACTCCAGTTGTAGGAGCGATAGTAACCCGACAGACCCTTCAGTTCCAGCAGAGCCGACACATGAGTGCCACTGAGGACAGAAGACAAGTCAGTTAACCAATCAATCAATGAGATATTACTGCAGTAATGATGGGAGTGTTTCATAGTCAATCACCTGATAGACAGGTGTGCAAGAAAACAGGGAGTAACAACCAATCACAAGAGAAGCACCAGAAATCAACGGAATTGAATCAATAACACACCTGTTTCAGTTCATAGACATGCAGCATTGGCCCAAATATGAGGATTTTTTTTTTTTTTAAAAAAGAAAAGAAAAAGAAAACTGTGTAGGAACATTAAAAAAAACAAGACATTTTTAATCCACAAAAAACTTAAAACAAACATGTGAAAAGAGAAACTTCACAAATCAAACTGAAACTCAGAACACTAGAATGTCACTACACACACCTATAAATCCGCCTACACAACAGTATGTCTCCACACACACTTGTAAATCCCCACACACTTGTAAGTCACCACAAACGCTGGTAAATCACCACACACAAACCAGTAATTCACTACACACACCTGTAAATCACCACACAGAACTGTACAGAAATCATGTATGCCTATAAATCCCCAAATGCATCTGCACAGTCACCACACACACTAGTAGGTCACTACACACACCTGTACATCACTGCACACACCTGTACAGTCTTCATACATGCCTGTAAAACACCACACGCATGTAAATGCCCCCACACACCTGCAGGTCACCATACATGCCCGTAGGTAACCACACATCTGTAGGTACCTCACATGCTTGTACACTCACCACACACACCTTTAAGGTCACCCCAAGCACCTGTACAGTCACCACACACGTGTAAGTCAACACAAACACCTGTAAGTCACCCCGCATGTCTATAAGTCACCACATACTTGTAAGCCACCACACACACCTGCAGTGACCACACACACTTGTAAGTCACCAAAAACACCTGGAGTCACCACAGACAGCTGTAAATCACCACATATGCCTGTAAGTCACCACACACACCTGCAAGTCACCACACAGCTGTAAGTCACCACAACATACCTGCAGTCACTATAGACGGCTGCAAATCACACCTGTAACCCACCACATAGACCTGTACGTCACCACACACGTTACACAGTCACCACACACACACCAGTACATGACCACACATGCCTGTACAGTTACCACTGTTGGGCCACAGCCACTTGTTGAAACAAAGAAGGCCTAACATCAGCAGCAAGGCCTGACTGCATGGTTTCAAACAAAGAAACCAAAGTAGCTGAGATCTCCAGCAGGCTCCATTTTTATGACACTTTTGGAGATAAGGAATTGGCATCCTTATTGGGCACAGACCCTGAAACCCAGCAGGGGTCCCTGCTGACGTGCCATAGCCCCATCTGTCAATAAATGGCAGGAACTCCCCCACTCTCACCCTCTTTCTCTGCAACCACTCTTCTGCAAGCTCTCTTCTGCAACCTTCTCCAGCCAAGACAACTCCTCTACAATCCAACTCAGAGAGGTGCATCCAGCCATCTGCCGAAAGGCTTTCCATCCAGCTGCATCTGTGAAAGCCCACTGGTTACCAAGAACCAGCGATCGCATCCTTTGCCTACATGTGCCAAACAAAGTGATCCGTGGACGTTCCAGGGCCCAGATGACTGAAAGGGAGGATCCATGTACAACCAGACGACGCAAATGGGTTCAGACGATCGCTGAAAATGACAGCGACGCCATATCCCTCATCTTCCAGAGGGAGAGAGAGGCGAGGGAGCCACTCACATCTGGATCGGCAGCAAAGTGTAAAGTTCAATAAGCGATTAGCTCATGGCCAGGATTAGTGGATTTTTCCTTAAACCCAGGAAGACGCCGAACAGCTCCATAACAACGCAAATAAGTGGCTTGTGTCTGGGCAGAGATCTTTTAGTTTGAACATGCTTAGTGATATGTTTTGTGTTTTTCTTTTAGATGCTGTTTTGTTAACTTTCCAGTGTTCACTTAAGTGGACCAGCAGTCCGCTGAGGTGTGTTGCGTCTCAGCAATTTTAAGTTTCTGTTGAATTGTTGCTAGCCCACATAAAGGGCTACTAGACATGTCTCCTTACCATAGGGCTGTTTGCACCCCTGTGTCCAGGTTAAAAGAGCAGTGCAAGTGTGGTGAAGCCTACTTCACATTCTCGTTCCTGTGTGGGAAGCAGTGGAGGAATCAAGGCATAGATGGTAAGAAATCACACCAACTTTTCTGATCACATGTGCATGCTTATCTCGGCCATAAGGCCTCAGATTTCCTTTGTTCTTAGTGGTGCAGTGAACTCTTGTCCGCCATCTTGAATCACACAAGATTATGTCACTATGTGACTTCATTCACCATTTCTTTTTTTTTTTTTTTTTTTTCTGCATATATTTTAATGGTTAGTACCATAATTTGGTACAACCTTTATCCAGCGTGTATATATATATATTTATATATATAGATAGATAGATAGATATAGATATATAGATATAGATATAGATATATATATGCATTTTACTCTTGCAGCAGATATTTTCATATAGTGCGATAATGTGAGGTGTGTGTCCTTCACCGGGCCACCTAGATAGTTTAATCTCACCTACTTTATTAATGTCTGACTTCTGGCTTAGGAGGACCAAACCACCAATGTGAAACCCAAAAGTACAAGACTGACAAAACGACAAAGACAGTGATAGGTGAGGTGTGCATAGTGTGGTGATCACTGTGGTGTTTGTGTGTTGTATCTTCATGATGAAATGTATTACATTAGGAGACAGACGTGATAACAGAAGACAAATCGACACAAAAGAAAAGGGGCCAACAGATATATATATATATACACACACAGACATATATATATATACACATACACATATATGTATACACACACACACACACACACACACACACACACACATATATATATATAGAATTGATAAGAGAATTGATAAGGAATTGGATTGATAGGCAGAACCAATAATGGCATTGATATTGATAAAAACTTATCAATTCCCACCCCTAGTAGTGATGTTGTAAAACTGTTAACAAGACAGTCAATTTCAGTACAAGTAAAGTTTACATCGCAGTC
>JAOWBL010001118.1:0-15979 GCA_028564865.1 Zenarchopterus dispar | reverse complement strand
TATATATACACATACATGTAGCAAATGAGCAATGAGACGTAGGACATTTGAAAGGACATTCCTGTGCATAGACAGACTTTGAGCCGACTCTGAGTTAGTATGAACTTCCTGTTATGAAGTTCTGATGGTTAGCCATTGATTGATTGATTGGACTTTATATAAATTTGTCTAATGTGGTATCCTCCCCCCAGAGTTTTCCTTGATGTGAAATTAAACCACACAAAACAAAGCTTTTTTCAAAAAAAAAAAAAGCAGATTGTCAATATTTTTTTAATTAAAAACTTTTAAACGAAACAAAAAGAAAACACCAATTCAAGAAGAAGGAATATCTAATTGGGCATTATTCTGTGTTAGACTTACTCAGATCAACATCAGCTGTAGCTTGTGGGACCAGTGTTTGCCGTCTCCAGACTTTAAGGACATATTTCTGACATATAATAATACAACAACCACCATTTGTGTGGGGCAAGGATAATTATCTGTCTCTGTGTTATTGCAATCTGAAACATATCTTTCTAAGGTAAAGAGAACATTTAAAAAATTCAGTTAACTTTGAAAATCATTTGATTAATTTCAATTTCAAAACTGCCCTCGGTGGAAGTATTAAGCACAGGTCTGAGATGTTTATGATGTACAGATTTAAAACACAACTGAGACTAAATCATGTTTTTATTCAAATAATCTTTCATGCTGGTTCGTATCATCTGTGCATGTTCTGAATGACACCCACACACTGCTCCTTAGTGGCAAAAGTTAGACACACTCATGAATACATACATTTCTCCACAATAAAAGGTTTCTTTTCAAAGTCTTTCCTCATTTGTCATTTACAATGAATGTCTATTTTTTTCCTTGTTTTCCATTCCTGCGGTGACATTGATACAGTGTGTGGGGTCTTCGTGGTAGACTGAACTATATATTCTCGTTGGGTAATTACACACTACAAGGTTCTCCTTGCAACCCTCAGGATACGTCTCCTTGCCTCTCTGACGAGATGGGAATTTCCCATTACAGTGAGCAGCCTGGTGTTTCAGGTGTTCACAGCAGCTTTTATATGGAATATCTCCCAGAAATCCTCCCCTCAGCTTTGCTTTTGTGTTGTTCAAGCTGGGTTTTACCTTTCCTGGAGATCCTTGGTAATGTATTAGAGTCCCCTGACAGACAATCTCTGGTGATCTTTACCTCAAGAGTTTGTGCTCCAGAAGCAAGAGATGGGATGTTGTCATGATGATGTAATACAGAAGGGTTCAGAGGGAGAAACAGCTGCCTATCAGAACAAACATCTCTAAATTTAGGTGCAAAGATCAAAACAAGAGGGACAATGGGGGAATGGATTAGATTTCAGTGCCGGAGTACCATTTCGGGAACATTTCACATCAAGCACGTGGCCTGAGCAGCACTCCTGCCAGGAAGAGTTTTATTGCACTGCACGGTGCCTGTGCTCGGAGCGCTGCCATCACAGTTTCCCTACTTTTGGTGCCTCTGGGTACCACAAAATGCCTGTGTGCACTGTGCATCCTTTGTGGGTACATTTGGACTTAAATACTCTTTATGCAACCCTGGCAGCATATTATACAGCAGGTCCCTGTTTTTTCTTTTTTCTTTTTTTTTTTTCCATGGTGGGGTACCACAGCTGTATTGAACCTCACAGACATGACATCATGCAGCAGACAGATGCATGTTAACAGGCAATCCTTCAAGAACCCAAGTGTCTGTTGCATTTACTTCATTTTGAATTGCTTCAACCTGAAGTCTTTAAACCAAACTTCACAAGTGACTGAGCACTGAACCGTTAGGACCGAAGCATTTCAGACTTGTTTGAATGGGTTAAGGTGATGAAAAGGCCTCCCATACCTAAACAGGCTCTCATAGGTCACATGATTTCCAAGTCAAAGCCTTCGCCTTGCTTTTGGTGAGGAAAATATGACTGGCAAAAAAAAAAAAATGCATTTGATATATAGGTGTTTTGCCAATTTTGAGAGAGGGCTGAGAATACACAGGAGAGGCCCAAACCTGAGGTGGGCTTAATATGATGCTATCCACACAGCTATATGAGAGGTCAAAATGAGATATTAGCTGTGAGACGACAGGTTGTGTAAATACGGTGGGAATAAGAGAGCATCAAAATGACCTTTCAACATCAGTTTAAGGCCTAGTTAACCTGTTTTCAACCTGTTTGGTTAGCGTTTGATTTTGTCACAGGCAGTAAGACAGATGTTTAGGTAATCATGATTACTCTGTCACAAAAAGCAGCGGTTTACTTATTCTGTCTGCGAACTAAAGTAGGGTATGATTTGGAGATTTAACCTTTGGCGTAAGTACATCAATTGTTTTCCATACAATATTAATTTGATAGATACCAAACAATAATACTTATTTTCTGTAATAAATAAAGCGCATCTATTGAATTTTGTTGTCGTCTGAGTCTTGAAAGGGAATGGATGTGGTAATTTCATGACGGTCATTTACTCAGGCACACAGTCTGATTTGTGCTTGGATTGTCACTGTTAGCGTGCACTGACACTTTATGGGGTACTTGTGTTGCTGAGGCTGGCAAGACATGAAAGAGCATCCCAAACGCCTTAATGAGCCCAGTTTCCCTCACTCATGAGCTCCTGGTGAAACTGCTGCTGGAACTGTGGCACTGATGGAGTTTCGCCAAGGCATCATTTCTAGTGTGGATGGTGTGTGTGTGTGTGTCTGTGTGTGTGTATGTGTGTGTGTGTGTGTGTTACTGTACTGTGTAATGATCCTGGTCAATAAACCATTCTAAATATGTATTTCTTTGTTGGCCTTTAATTTAGAGACGATGACTAATCTAAACCTTCCTGCTATTCCTGGAAGATGGATATTTCTGTGAATATATTGTATAAAACACACACACACACAAAACAAGTTTTATTTCACAGATAGGCAGCATGGTGGCTTGGTGGTCACAACCAGAAGGTTCCTGGTTTGAATCCTGGCAGAGGTCTGTCTGTGTGAAGTTTGCATGTTCTTCTAGTGCATGTAAGGGGTTTCTCCAGGTACTTCATGTCCATGTGAGATTAACTGGTGATTTTAAATTGAAGTGAGTGTGAGTTTGTGTGGTTGTTCATCCATATGTTGCCCTTCAATAGACCTGTCCAGGGTGTACGCCTACTTTTGCCCCAAGATAACTGGTATAGGCTCACCAGGACCTCCTGACCCTGTGTAGGAATAAGCTGGGTATAGAAAATGGATGGATGGATAGATGGATGATCCATGGCTTGCATAAATTCAGTGTGCAACAATATTTCAATTCACTGCTTTTTCATGTGAAATGATTGCGTAAATCTGGCTCCTTCTCTCCCTCTCTCACCTCGTCTCTCACTCTACAATGTACGATGACAACCAAGATGTTTACAATCCACTGAAATTGTGCCTGATCACAGGTATAACACGTCAATATCTAACATTATTCATTTTGAATACTAGAATGTTGTGAGAAATGTATTCGTGTGGCAAGATTTTGACCTTGCTTTCTCACCTGAAACTGGATTTTTTAAAAAGACAAACCTGTATAATCAGACATTTCCAAAGCATGAGAGCTTGAAGATTGCCTCAATTACTTGTCTATTTGGTACTTAGAAGTTACAGCAAAGCTTAACACCTTTATGATAAAATTGTATCACTGTTTTTGCCAAAAATATTAGTACTGGAGCAAAGTGGACAAGATTTTCAATATGTAATTCTGTTTTTTTTTTTTTTTTGGTAGTGGTTTTGAAGCAGTGACCTTCTTTCCCTGCTGATGCAGGTATGGATTGCATTTTACAATAATAAATGATACCCTGTTTTCATCCAGCGCCTTTACAAGTTATTGTGTTTTTGTTTGAGACTTCATTTGAACATTTTCAGTAAAGAAAAAAATCATCACTTGGGTACAGAAGCTTTCTCCTTTTTGTGCAACACTGAAAAAATGTTGCACAATGTGTGGATTTATGAAGGCCATTGATGATTACATTCTGTTTTTTAGAGGTTAAAGAGAAAGAGGATAGGATGCTGGGAAATAAAGCAAAGGGGAGCTGGTTCAACTGTGAGACCAAAGCAAGATGAAATCATATGAGACACCACAGGAAACCACTGTCCAATCATGAAACGAAGCAAATAGTTGTCAGAATCATGCAGAAGATCGTTCTGTTAACATGTTAAGTATTGCCTCTTCCTACGTGCTTTCTTCTTGTGTGTTTTTGTTTGAAAAGTTAAGTGTGAGAACTTCGGGTGTCAGGTAAGTGTACCCAAGGATGACCCAGTTATTTTCCTGTTGTCTTGCACTTAATGTTTGAGGACATACTTAAAAATGAATTTAAAAGTGTTCTTCCAGTTTACTCACAAGATCCTGGTTAGCTTATCAGAAGCGTTAAATCCCAAAACACAATCAAGTTGAATTCTCCAATCTGTTTTAGGCCATAGTCAGGTTAGTTTATGTAAAATTCTGACTTTATAGAAAGAGATTTTAAAAAAAAGACTCTTGAAAAGAAATTGTCTTTCTTTAGTCTGACATTTCATAATTTTCACAAGTTGGGAAAATTGGGAATACTGGGTGTTCAAACAGTACAATAGTGTTGTGCAACAAAAGGGGGTGCTGGTTTAGTTATTAAAGGGTTATTAATAATTGTCTGGTGACAGTTATTAACAACGTAAATAAATTATCAAAATAGTAAATCAAAATGGGGCACCACCTGAAAACTAGAAATGAATAACTAAACAGCACAATCAGTCTCAAAATAGCTGTTATTCTATGCGTGCCAGCCTGTGACCAGAGGTGGTGCTATAGAATAACAGTGAAGGAAAGAGTCTGAGTACAGACCTTTGCAACCAGCAGATATTTTAAATATGTGTAAAATAACCACTAACAACTTCTCTCTTTGATTTGAATCAGAATTTATTAACACAAGTGTCAATAGCTGCAATCAACAGCACGTGAAATAAAGGTCTGATATCTAAACTACACATAAGAAAATGGCTAACTAACATGAAACAGAAACATCAGTCTATGTGTGTGTGCGCATGTGTGTTTGGCAAGATGGCCATGATGGCACGTGATGTAAACAGACAAGACTGCACACCAAATCATGTTGACAAAGTCTCGTGATTCACAATAGTGGACGAAGTCACGCAGTGACTTAGTCTCACGTGGTTCAAAATGGTGGACACCCAGCAAGAACAAAGGAAGTCTGAGGCCTTATGGCCAAGACAAGATAAGAGTGCACGTGTGTGTGGGGGTCTGTGTGGGGGGTTAGGTTAGGGTTGCAGCGTTGCGCCAGACACACTCCAGTTGTCGTTTCCTAGCAATGGGATAGCGTCTTCAGACACTATCACAGAGGAAGCTATTCTGATGTTCTGTAGAACTGTGTTTGCTAATATCCTGATCCTTCTCTCCCTGCAGAAGGAGTGCCGGGGGGCAGGGCGATCTCCGGGAGCACTGGGCTCCTGGCACACCTGCAACTCTTTCTGCCCAAATTAGTCGACTTCTTAAGCCACATTCTCTTTGTGTCTGGTGTAGGATTATTCTCCTTGCTCTAGCATTATGTTTGCACTCCTGCGTCTCCTCGCCACGTGTTGATGCTTCAGTGTTCTTCCTCTAGTTTAGTGAGTTTTTTTGTGCCTTGTCACTCTTTTTGTTGCATGTTTGTTCTTACTTATTTTCCCATGTCAATGGTGATTTTTATGTTTAGCCTTTTCTGTTGTTACTTTTCCTCAGAGTTTTTTGGTTGCTACTTTGTTTCCTCGTGAATTGAAATTTGGTTGCTACTTTGTAAATAAACTGCTTTGGACTTTACTCTTCAACTGGGTCCTGGATTCCTTGTCTGCCTGTAACAGAAGCAGGCCTTTTGTTGGCAGCTTATCATGCTAACGTTGGAGCTGTGGTCTCCACAGCTCCCAGGATCAGGAGGGATGAGCTCCATATTGGAGTTGGTGAGACCTTCTGAGAAGGCGGGCTTCCAACGAAGAGAGGTCCTGAGAGACAGGAGGAGGGAGAGGGAGCACCTGCTCTTTAAATCCAGGTCTGGGTTGCTGTGCATCAGCGGGGACCCCTGCTGGGTTTTGGGGTCTATGAGCAATAAGGATGGAAATTCCTTATCTCCAAAGGTGTCATAAAATGGAGCAAAGCCTGCTGGGAATTTGAGTCTTTTAGAAGGTTTCTTTGTTTGAAACCATGTGGTCAGGCCTTGCTACTGATGTTAGGGCTTCCTGGTTTCAGCACATAACTGTGGCCCAACAATAGTTTCCACAATTTATTTGTCTGATGTGGAGAACTTTTCCCCTAACTGTATGTAAACTTCTGGTTGCATGTGCATATTGAATATAATTTTAGTACACTGTAAATGTATACTAAAAATATTCAAATGAAGATTGGATAACACAGCTGTTTTTATGAAACACTTTGCAGGGAGATCAGTATTTCTATATCCAAAATTGAAGTGGGTGAGTTAATCATTCTCCTTCTACTTTCTCTGGATGGGATTTAAGCACACTACTACCAGTTTTTACAAGTTTCAAATTGTTGGATATTCAGTTGAGCATGAAGCCTAAATGACATATCTGCCAGATCTGTAATTGTACAAAGCTGGGGATGACTCATTTGTGCATTAGGGAAGAAAAAAGACTTGAATAAAGATTTTCAAATAAAGGACCCATAGAAATTTGTTGTGACACAACATTGACAATTCAGATTTCAAGAAAAGTCGATATTTCCATGGAAATGGAATAAGGTTAAATGTCAAGGATTAGACCTGAATAGATGATGCATAGTAATAAATACAGTTATTACTTGCAGACAAATCAGAAGAGCTCTGGAATTTTTTTTATTAATGGATTCTCTTGATTTTTGAAGATGAGAATAATTCAATAAAGTCAAAGAAGGGAAAGTGTAAAGCAAACTGTAAAGCAAAAACTTAAATTTATGATAAAATATGTATATAACCGTGCAAATGGAAGACTTTCAAAACATGTTGTACACTGAACATTGCTTGATTTGCACTGAAACTAATATATTTTCTTCAACTTAAATTTCCCCAGTAACATTACATGTAATCTCAGCTAATACGCTATACAAAATGATGATGGTTAGATTGCATCTCTAATTTCCAAAATGTAGCTCGTAGAATAGGATAACAAATGATAGAATATAATGTCAGGTCTCTGAGATATCCCAGATGTCTCTGCTACTGGGATATCTCAGATCCCTGCGACCAGGATGACACTAAGATGACAAGCAGTGGGGCATATGTGTGAAAAAAGGATCTGTCAATATCTGATCACAACCCAGTTGAGCAGAACTCAGTCAGAATTCATTACCCTAAGTAAACAAGTCTTCTTTTTTAATGATATTGTTTTCAATCAGCTTACTGGCAGTTCTCTCCCTTTCAGATTATCATTGCTGCTTTGAACAGAAGTGGTGATTTCTTCCCTTAGTCTTGCAGATGAGATGCTCTGAATGCGCATTACTGTACTTCACAGCTAATGAAGCCCCTCTGTGCTCATTCATCATCTCATTGTTTTAGACTACAGTGGAGAAGTGATGGAAAAACTCCACATCTCAAGAAGAACCCAAACAGATTGAGACTGTAATCTGGGAAGAGAAATTAATAGATTGTTAAATCTGGACCTATTCTACTTTTACAAAAACATACTTTGACTCATTCTTAGTTCAGTTTTCTTTTCTGATGTTAGTGCACAGCACAACACAGACTGTCAGGCAGGGTTTCTTTGGCTGCTCTTGTTAAAAAAAAGTCACACTTATTAATATAGTTATTTGTCACTTCCTATGTGTCTCCAGAAGTGTCTGTATTTTCTCTTGACATCATGTAACTCACAGTGAGATGGACCAACTTTGTTTCCTTGTTTCTGCATAATCATACACCTGCAGACACCTTTTTTTATTTCCTGCTGCACAAGGTTCCATTTACAACTTCTTTTCAGTCTTGGAATCAAAGCATATTACATATAACGTCACACTGCTACTGCTAGAACAGGGTGGTTCTCTAGGTCAGGCTCACTTTCTTATTTCCTTCACAGAGTGAAGCTGTTGGGCACTACGTATTAAAACAGAACTCCATCCTGTTAAGTGTGCTATCTCACACAAAAACAGCAACATCACTGTGATGGCCACAGTCCTCAGTTCTTCACCTGGTCTAATTGAACAGAGATGCGTGATTCGTTATAAAGTAAGCCTCATGTGAACAAGGCAGCTGAACTGCTATTATGACACTTATTTTTACAATGTATCCTCTACTCATATGAAATCTTATCCTATATATCTAAACATTTTACCAGGTAGAAAGAAGCTGAGCTCATTGCAGAGAGATGCATGCTCATCAGAGCCATTTCAAGACAAAAGCCAAAGATTTTGGCTGCACCAGGTCAGTGGGATCATCTCACTAAACAAAAAGATTGGTGAGAAGACTACAGCACAGAATATGGCACAGCCTTCAGACCCTTCAGTATTGATGCACTGCACAAACAAAACACTGATATTTTTAATTAGTTTTCTCAGCTCTTGCTTTTCTGTGCACCTTATTCCTCAGATAAAGCTAAGGGTCATTTGCTGCACATTTTTGTGCATTAAGGAACGAGAGTAAAGTCAGACATTCTTGCTCTGAACAGAATTAGGGCATATTACACTTCACATACTATACATATACAGGAGATATGTTTGCTTTATTAAACTTAGTAGCATACAATTTTAGTTGCATACAATTTAGCATACAATTTTAATCCTCATTCTATATATATATATATATATATATATATATATATATATATATATATATATATACATATATATATATTCAACACACTGTTTGACTTCATTCCTCTCTCCATCTTGCGCCCTCTCACATTTCTGTCTAACAGGACCTGCTCTCTACTGGTTGGATCAACATGAGTGCAATCAACAGCCTTCAACAGCCTTGACCTCTAGTCCTTTAGTGGGTCCCTGACCAACCTTGACCATACATCTTCAACAACTTTCAGATTTCAAAAGTATCAAAACAGCTTCCTATTCTGCCTGAAACCCATTCCAGTTAAACCTGCCATGTAATACTTTGATTCAAGCTAACTGTATTTACGTTGACAAATCCAGATATTGCAGCTTAAATGCTTCTTTGCTGTTAAATGCAAACTAGGAAAAACATAATTTGAATAATTTTCTTTAATTTCAATCTCTTTTCACAGCAAATGTTTATTTAGCTGTAAGTGTCAATAAGATCAATCTGTGATCGTCTTTTAAGTGATCAAACTTTATTGTCAGATGTATTTGTTTTCTCTGTGTAAAAACAGTATAATTGAAATAAGAGGTGTCATTTTAAACAGAATAAACCCTTGTGAAAAATGTTTTTTGTGTGTGTGTGATTTAATTTGTGACTGTCTGCAATAAAATTACTCATTGCTTTGAAATTAAGTGTTTATTTATAAATTCAACCTTCATCACTCTAAATCTAACCAGCTGGTATAAAGCTCTCTGTTGCATCTTATTTTTCAATCTGCAAAGTGTGAAAAGTCAGTTCGTGTTTTGATGGAAAATTTTGTATGACTATTTTATTCATCCATCCATCACATATACTTGCTTCTTCCTATTTAGGGTTGTGGGGGATCTGCTGCTGCTGTTTATCCCAGCTCTCTTCAGGCAAAGCGCTGAGGTATACCCTGGACAGATCACCAGTCCATCACAGAGTCACATAAAACTCCAGTGAGTCCTTCACCAGAGAAGTCAAACAGCAGCCACTGGCAGAGAATGAGCTAAAAAAATCAAAACAAAACAAAACAAACAAAGTAACTGGATTGGAAAATTTCAGGGTAAACAAAAGCTCATCTATAAAGCAGGACTTGGTGGATTCCTTTGAGCTTTCAGTAGCAAGTGTAACAAGGAGTGGAGAGCAGGAGCTCAGATGTAAACTGGCAGGGTGGACGATGATGAGGATACACACACACACACACACAAACACATACACACACAAAATCAAGGGATGAAGGTGACTGAAAAAAATCAATTGAAATGCTGTACTGCAGTATGTACAAAAAGGATTCTTTATGCAAAGACATCCATCTGGTTGCTGTTATTTTGTTGTAAGTCTCTACGATTTTGCAGACATGCCTATCAACAGACATAAAAGGAGCACAATTTATGGTTTCTGTTTTCATAAAACTGAATGAGCACTCTTATGTTTATGACAAAACAGGCAAGTGTTAGGAAGCAGACGGTATGTAATATTATCTAATAACAAACTCCAGAATGTTCTTTTAATAACTTTAATAATGTGGGAATGCCAAAACCAAAAGTAATGCTTCTTTTAAAAAAAAAACATCGTTATTAAGATCCCTTATCATAAAATTAATTTCCTGAGTCCTGCATATTTAAGAAGTTTTATCTGTAAAGACTTTGATTAATATTGGATTGTTTACAGTCTTTACTGCAGCATGATCTCACTGATGTCTTTCAAAGTATTTCATGTCATCTCATCTCCATTTCCAAACAATGTGCATGAACTACACAGCAAATGGCGGTTCATTTGGAAACATCTGCAGCTAATCCTCTGCTGAGAGTTATTATCTGTTTGTTCCCTGAAGAAAATCATATTCTTTTGAGAAACATACAGCTTTTATCTTCATGGCTTTATATCCTACTTTTTCATTTTGAGCTCTGCCATTATTGTTAGTGCACACAGTTGAGGTCTGGGAAACAGGTAGTGTATTGTGTTTAATGGAGACTGTGCACTCAGTCTTTTCAATACAAGTGACCCCGAGTAAACCACCAAGATAATCAGCACGCTCCATCGTGAAGAGTTTGAGCCATTAGAGCTTAGTTGGACTTGTTCAATTTGCATTTTAACATGCTTGCGTGTACATAGTGTTGTAGTTATTTACAGTTATTTCAGAGGCTTCATGTTTATAAACCAATTGTAGCTAATATACAAATAATCGCACAGTATATCAGTTTATATTGTTCATGTGCTGTATTGTAATTGAACAAGTGGTTTTCTGCTGCATCAGACCTTCACCAGACTCATGCACTGATGTCCTTTGATTGAGAGGAAGTTGTGACAAAGTAAGCATGGAGTTGACACAAAATGACCCAGAGCAGGAGAAAACCTACAATGACGTATTTTCAGAAATCACCATTATGAATTTAAGAACTGAATTGCTTATTGATGAAAATTTGATTATGTTGTCCTCATTGTGAGCAGGAGTGGGCTTTGACTTTCAGTCAGGATTCTTCTGATTCTCTAAATTCAGCATGTTGACCACTCTCTACTAAAGACAGATAAGACACTGACAAGGACTTCACACAACACCACTTCACAAAACCAAAGTATCATTTCATCACACTGGTATATTGCTATCATCAGATCCATATATTCATTTAGCCATACCCTTTAATTCTGAACATTTTGAAGATGTTCAAATTAGCATTCCTTTGAACTTACTAATGATTCCTTGGAAATATCTTTAGTTCACCGCTAAATGAGTCCACCACATTTTAATTTCTCAGAAACATCATAAAAGGATGTTTAAGGGTCAAACCAGAGACCCCTTCAGTTACTTCTGAAATTGAAGATCACACAGATAAGAATTTTAAGTTATACTAACAAAAATGAATAATGTTTCATTACGTCTTTATTAGAATACTGATTTATTAATATTAAGAAAAATACAGCATTTTGCACAAAACTGCTTGGATGAGCAAGACAATTTCAGCACTTTCCCAACCTCCCAAAATGTTTTTTTTTTTTTTTCTGAAAATATATGTACTGGTTATTAGATTGAGAAAATTAAATTAATTTAAAAGCAGAAGTTTTTTATATTTTCTTTTCAACTCAAAATTTTTATGCCCCTCTCCATCTCTTTGGGACCTGGGTACTCAGTTTAAGTTTTCTGGGTACCCCCTGCTCTCGTACACCCACTCTGACACTCCTGCTTAAAAGCACATTGTCACGCTAAGAGAAGTAAATTAGGCATCTGATGTGCTCCATAATACATGCATTTAAGCACCAACATTTACCCAAGTCCAGACTGACAGCAGTAAAAATATATTTGTCCCTTAAATTATGAGGTGTTTGAGGAGATCTTTGATCTAACAGCAGGATGTCAATCCAGGCAGTTAATTTAGAGGATCCCACTGAGCAGACTTTAATTACCACAGAGCTAACTGATTTCAGGTGTTCAGCTTGTCTTCATCCTCACTTTGGATCAGATATGGTGATTGGCAATGTTCAGTGATTTAACCATGGCTGATATTGGCTATTGAACAAATGCTATTTACACAAAAAGGGGACTACAATTAAAGCTAAACAGCACTTGCTGCTAAATTGTCTTGGAAAATAATAAACTTTCAAGTGAAACAGAAAAGATCTGAACAGTAAAATCCTCTGCATTGATAGCAATTGTAAATATGCATATCTTTGAATCATGAAAGTTTGGTGACATTAATTTGTTACAGAAGAGTTTGCAGACTTTAATAAGGTTGAGTCACTTATACTTCAGCAAACATTGCCTTAAACAGACTAGAATAAATGGTAGTATCATTAAGCAACAGAAGTATTAAGGGAATAGGCAGGAGAAGAATTGTTGAGAGGCAGGTATTATTGATCAAGGAAAACACCCAAGGAAAATGAAAAAGAAATGCATGGCCTTCCTAGAAACTGGTTAATAAACTTGAAGCAAAAGGTCAGAACAATGTGGTCATTACTGCAAAATCTTTAACACAAATGTCAAAGAAACACAGAGAGTAAAGATGTCAATGGTCCAAACTCATCCTGCCTGATAAGACAGTAAGTTGCAGTTATATATTAATATACTACATTAACACTTGAATAGGTTGGACCAGTGCTGCACTAGGATTTTAATTTTGAACTGACTACAGCAATTACAGAAATGAATGCCACTGATGCAGCTTCTGTTTATTGGAAGCAGACTGAGAAAGTAAAGAATATTTATTTCAAACATGGCCCTTGTATGTAGTTTTGTCTGATTCGCGTTTGACCTCGACAGAGGGCACCAACTCAGACTGAATGTCAAGTCCTTAACTTGGTTAGCAGACATTATACAAATCTGCTACTTCACCAGGCTACATCTAACCTCCACAATACTTGTTGAGATTTATGTCAAATGTAATTCATGAAATGTGTGATACATGTGGTATTACCCAAATTAGGTCCAGGTTTATGACCTTTGGGCCAGCTTTAGCTCAGACACCACAAACTATGCTTTGTCTGTTCACCCTGACTCTTGAAGGGTGACCTGCTATTGGATGAGAAACACACTAATCAGTAATCATGACACAGCTCCATTATTCCTGAGCAACAAGTCATGTTTTCAAAAACTAAAAGAAAGAAAAACATGCTTCTGCCTTTAATTAACATAAAATGTATATATATTTAACATTTAAACATTTTATTTGAAGTTTGCTGGCTGACCTAATTACAGACATATTCTTCCTCCTGTTGATTTTTTTCATGTATGATGCTGGGCATAACTTTCCATTTAGTGTTTGTACTGAAGACGTAGGAACAAATCAGATAAAATTGATCAACTCTGCATGTTCCTTTTCCAGATTGTTGACCAAATGTACATATGCAGTTTTACTTACTGACAGAAAAGCCAAGCAGTAGATGTAGTTGGACAAAGTCCTTCTTCCCAGTAGATTATGGGGAAGTGAAATTCTCTTCTCTCCTTGTCTCATCTGTCATTTGATTTAGCTTTTCAACTGTGAAGTTCAGTTCAAACAGATATGATTTGACACTCAAAATGTAGCTGAACACAGTCAAGATAAAGAATAGTAAGGAAGTAAATTGTCTTTTGGATAGTTTAGTGTGTTTGATGAAAATGTTAACTGGAATCTTCTGAAAGATCCCAGTGCATGCATCAGAACCTCAAAGATAAACTTTGTAAACTTGCAGGTAAAAGGATAGGACATTGGAGAGTTTCACTTCACTGATTAGAACTAAACTCTTGTAGCTTTAAATGAAATGGACTGAAACCTCAAATCCACTAGATAAGACACCTACTGAGAGCGTCACTTCAAGATCTATACCAGGCGTGGCCATCTGGCTTCACACGAGGCTGGTGATTGCTCAGAATCAATCCTGTAATGACAACCCGCTGTCATTCAGCTGTCCCTTCATCCCAGCTTGTTTCGGAAAAACTGAGCTTCAGGTTGTACAGTAGGAATGAGCCACCATGTCTACAGATCTCTGAATGTCGTCCTCACAAAGGACACTCAGCATTCACATTTGTCACCTACTTATCAGTTTGCCCCTCTGTGCTATTTGCAAATATTTGCAGTTGCAGTTGTGGAAGGATGACAGTTCACACACAGGAGTCACTCTAGCAATGACTTTGGTGGACAGGAGGGTGACCTCTGATACATGGATCTGAAAAAGTTGCAGTCACTCACATTTGATATTGTAAGTATACATGACAGAGATGTTTTAAGGTTCCTCTCTCTGTCATATTCCTAGTTTGAGCTGGTCCAGCATTAGGCATGGTTTCTAAACCAACCTTTACTGAGGAATGATTATGGACTCTTGCATGAAATCATCTTTAGTCTGTAGCATTTGCTGATGGAAGTGCAGGAGATCTGTGAAGGCTCCTCCAGTCAGGCAAATCAGAAACTCTGTCAGTCGTCAGAGCTGTCAGTCAAGTTGAACGCACCTATAAAATGTCTGCCATCCTCGTCCGCCACACCTGTTGATCTAGCAGCAACACACCACTGTCCCTGAAGTCACATCAGCACACATCTATGCTGCTGGCTACTGAAAGATAGGACAGGAAAATAGCTGCGTGTCTTCATATGCGAGACTTCATTTCCCTTCATTTATGTGAGAAACGCGGGTCTCTCCGGAGGCGCACAGCCCTGAGCTGAGACGGACATCTCCTCCGGTGATATTCTGCATCTGAAAACTCCGCATAAGGTAAGGGTGTTGTTTTTTAGGTTTTTTTTTTTCGACTAGTCGAGATAGAAAATGGATAGATAAATTATTAAATAACCGCAAGAAAACAGAATCGCGTGAAAAGCTTTAAATGAGTTTTGGTTTAAAAGAGGCAGAAAGTTGTTTAAGTGTGCTCTACTTTGAAGGCATTTAAATTGCTCATGGTTTCTTGGTCATCAGCGTGTAAACAAGATATATTTGTGGGAGCCAAAATGTCTTAATTACTATTCTAAAACTGCGCCGCTTTTTAGCAGACATAATGCAACCTAAATGTTTTAGATAGGTGTCGAGTTCGGGTAATAAAATCCCCATATTATATCATAATTCATGTTTTTGTTTTTTCTTTCTCTTTTTGCCGATTGTTCAGAAGGTTTCACCAGTGTTGAAACAAACCAGTAAATCGGAAAAAAAAAAAAAATCTGATTCTATTAGTGGAGTTGGGAGCCTGAAATCACATCACTGACTCCATTTAATTTGACATTTTGCTCCTGTACAAATATATATTTCTTTTAGGCGCTTTTGTGGATGAGTAGATGAGAAACGCTGCCAAATGTTAGTTTTCTTTGTCTACTTACGTTTCAATACACAATGAATCCAAGTGATATTGTGGCATGGACTCCACCTGCTTCTATCAGTACTACTTCTACACAGTGCTGCAAAAATCAAAATATAAGGGAATAAAGCGACAGAAAGAAACAATTTACTGTAAATTACTTAAAAAACGGATTTAAAACACACAGACACGAAGACAGTACTGCTTGCATCTGGCTTAGTTTTTGTTGTTTTTTGTTTGTTTGTTTTTGATTTTTATTTGTTTGTTTGTTTTTGTTTTGTTTTGTGCTGTTCTTTTATATATGAGTACCTTAAACTGTTTATGACAGATTAAAATTGATTGAGAGCCACCTTTTAAATGTCAGCACTTTAGAGGTTTTTGTGTTTGTCTTTCCTGGAATTTTTCTTTCTTTCTTTCTTTCTTTCTTTCTTTCTTTCTTTCTTTCTTTCTTTCTTTCTTTCTTTCTTTCTTTCTT
>JAOWBL010001117.1:2418-15980 GCA_028564865.1 Zenarchopterus dispar | reverse complement strand
ACAGAAGTATTTTTAAGTCTGTTTTCTGAGATACAGTGTAACCAGTGTAACCAGTGTAACCAGTGTAACCAGTGTAAGGACCTCAGAACAAGAGTGATGTGGTCCACTTTCTTTGTTCTAGTGAGAACTTGAGCAGCAGCATTCTGGATCAGATGTAGCTACCTGATTGCTTTTTAGGAAAACCTGTGAAGACTCTGTTGCAGTAATCAAGTCAACTGAAGAAAAAAAAACATTGGTTGAGTTTTTCAAGAACCTGCTGAGACATCAGTCCTTTGATCCTGCAGATGTTCTTCAGGTCATAGAAGGCTGACTTTGTCATTGTTTGATGCGTCTCTGAAGGTTCAGATCTGAGTCCATGACTAAACCCAAATTTCAAGCTTTATCAGTGATTTGGTTATCTTTTGGTCCAAATACAACTAATTCAGTTTTTATTTTTGTTCAAGTGAAGAACGTTATGGCACATCCACTCACTGATTGGTTCTATGCATTTACACTTGTATGGGCTCACTGTCACCTGGTGACGTTGTAATGCAAAGTTGTGCGTCATCTGCATAGTTCTGGTAATTTATATTATTGTTTATTAGTGTCGAAACACAGCTTTTTCAGTAACCTTGCTGATGATCTTAAGATCTGATATGGATCTATAACTTTGCAATAGCAACTTGTCCAGACTGTTATTTTTCAATAGCTGTTTGATGACTGCTGTCTTCAAGGTCTGGGGGAAAACAACCTCATGAAAGGGATGAGTTTACTGTTTGAATCAGACTAGATGCCATGATGGGTAAAACCTTCTTGAAGAAAGCTGTGGGTAAAAAAATTAGGACAACAGGAAGATGAGTTTAGCTAATCCATAATATCAAGGTATATCTGTTGTTGATGTTTTTGTTGATGATGTCAGAAAACAAAGATTCCCTTGCATTCCTCAGTTGTAAATTATATCTGTAAAGTCTCTCTGTAGGGATATCATAGTGAACCTTAGTGGGAGCAAGTGAATCAAAGACATCTGAAATTTTAGAGTGGACATTATCTAGAAGTTCATTTATTGAGTTACAGGAGAGAGTGGAGGTGGACAGAGTGGGCTTGCTTAAGAATTCAGTTGAGTTGTCCTTAAAACAGCATTTTTCTTCTCTTTGGCTACTTTGACTACTAAAACAGAGAATTGGTCAGACAAGGGCTCTGATTAAAATCATCTCCAGACCTTGGTGTTTGCTGAAACAGGGTGGGTAGTTCAGGGTGGAAGTTTCACTTTACAAATCAGAGCCGGGACATTCGGGCGGGATTAAAAACACGGATGTCCTCCGTGGTTGATACAAGCTACCACAGGTCCACGGACCATTTTAATCCACTGTAAATGGGGCTTTACTCGGATATTGCAGTCATCTAGTGGTTAAAATGTGTTTATAGATAGGTATTTGACAGGTTCTTCCACGTCAGTTTTGGCAACCCAGATTATCAATTAAACCCAAATTACAAACAAAATAATATTGTTGTACAAGCTGATTCTAAATACCTTTGGCAAATGAAGGCACCACACCAACTACGATAAGCAACAAATGTATGTACTCACAGGTTCGTTCAGTTCAATCGTTGCTGTCTTTCCTTCTCCATCCAACACTGTAAAGGTTTTTCCACTCGGATGAACCTTTAGAATCCACAGACACACTCCGACAGTCGGCAAACCATTTACTTCTGTTTAAAAAACAATGTACTCCATCTTGCTGCAAAAACAACCTTACCTTTCCAACACGTCCAACGAAGCAGACCGGTTGATTAATATTCTGCACGAGCATCGAGCAGTTTATTCTTTTTCTTGGGACGTCCAGTATGCCAGCCATCTTATGTTTTACTATGGCGCCAACTGCCGAATACAACTTTCCGCGGGAAATGTAGTACTCTCCCACATCTCTGTGGCAGCCCGGCGGCGGGCGGAGTTTGTAAATTTTATTGTTAAAGAGGCGAAGCAGTCACTATTTCAATAAATCGAACCTATCCAAGCTTTTACGACACATCCGTTGCGCTCTACTATTCCATTCCCCGGAAACGTTGATAAACAGTTCCGCTGAATGCAGCCACTAGAATAATTGCAGCAGAACTCTTGTCATGGCTTTAGTTTGTTTACGAACATAGAAGAAATCACGAATGTCTGCGGAAGTGGCGACGAAATATCTTCTTCTTTTGCTGACTAAAATGTACACAGTTAGGAAACAAGTGACACCAAAATATTAAATATAACATTTAGAAGAACTATGAACTAAGTGTATGAGCGCACTCTCAACACGACAGTAAGAGCTTCGCTATCACTCTCTAACGCGATTGTTGTCTTTATCGTGAGGCTTTCTATTAAAGCTATGCCAAAAGTTTGGATAGTGTACATGAAGTGCCTCGTCTATCCATTGCGCAGTTTATATACAGGCTGAAGTCGACGCATAAAGAATTAGGTCTGATAAGTTGATCCATTACGCGTTAGATCGGTCATTTGGTATTTAATTATAGTTCATGTTACGACAGTTGTTTCTTGAGTGAATTTATTTGACATTAATTCATCATCCTTCAATCTTTCTACATCTATTACGTTTTTAAAACTATTTATAATTTGAAGTTGTTAAAAAGTAGTGATATGAAGTCGAGGCAAGTAGTTACGGTCTTCTATTTGACTTTTTTTCTATTAACAGGAAAATCATGTTAAGTTTTTTTGGACTTCGTAAGGACTCAAACAAGTCAACATCTGACAAGGAAGTAGATGGAGGCTTTGTCGTCATTGGTAAGAACGATCTTGTAAAAATTAACCAGAGCACTGTCAAAACAAATAAAATGTCAGTATCTATCACTGTGTAGTTACGGTTGTCAGAAGTTACACCTGCTGATCATGGTAAACTCAATAACTATAATGTTCAGAAAGGTATCTTCATCTCTACTCCCCTAAATCAGGTCAATAAATCTTGATAGTTTTAAACAGGATGTAAAAAGGCCCATGCAATCTGAGACTGTCAGTTATTCCTGCCTGGTCATAACCACTCTTGTTTGAAGGAAGTCTCTGAAAGGGGAACAAATCAGCTGGATAAACCTTCATAAGTAGGTGCAAGGAAAAAAAGATATGTATGTTAATGTTAAACAACTTTCACAGCGTTTGCAGCTCTCTTAAGGTTATCTTTTTCTTTGTTCAAATTGTGGTTAAACTATTCAGAATCAAAAATGAATAAATAAAAGTGTGTCATTCAATTGAATAAAAGAGTAAGTTCAGCTAAATGGCACATTTATTTGCATAGGAGTTTGTTCTGGGTAAATTGACTCACTAAGTTTTGTTCTGAGTAATTCAGGGATAAATGTTAACATTTATAAGCTCAATATATGATGCCACAGTTGTTAAACTGACAGTCCCTGCCAGAGAGTTGTTGAAGTATATTTAATACTGTTAGCACATTTTTTTCTTAAAAAAGGAATTTAATAATTTTCTCACAGATATATGTATTTTTAAAATTTTTTTTACTTTCTATATGCTCATCTTTGAGAGCCAATTGTTTTCTAAATTTTTATTTGTACTAGAAAATGTAGTTGGTGTTTAGTGTTTCCTGAGCAGAAGTGACACTCAGATACACTGCAAGTCCAAAAAAGAAAACAAAAACAAAGTTACACTCCAATATTTTGTTGGACCACCTTTAGCTTTGGTTATGGCACACATTCGCATCGTTCCTAATAAGAGTTTGCAATTCCACAGCATTTATTTCCGTCCAGAGTTGAATTTATTTTTCTCCAAGATCTTGCGCTGATGATGGGACAGTCGGATTGCAATGCAGTCTTCTTCAGCACATCCCAAAGATCCTCAATGGGTTTAAGGTCTGGACTATTTGAAGGCCAATTCATGTGTGAAAATGATGTCTCATGCTCCCTGAATTACTCTTTCACAATTTGAGCCCAGTGAATCCTGGTATTGTAATCTTGGAAAATGCTCATGTCATCACAGAAGAAAAAATTCTGGTCTTTCCATATCTTCACGTTGACCTCATGACTTTGCTGAACCAAGACCTGATCAACTGCAGAAGCCCCACATCATAGCCCCGCCCCCACAGACTTGTATGGTAGGCACTAGGCATGATGGGAGCATCACTTTGTCTACCTCTCGTCTTACCCTGATGTGCCCATCACTCTGGAACTCTGGACTCATCAGACCCCATGGCCTTCTTCCATTGATCCAGTCTTCATCCTCCCCTCACATAGAAATGATTTTCTTAAGGCTATGCAGCTGTTTAGTCCTAGTCTCTCAAGTTCTCTTTGCATTATGGTTGTGAAACTTCACATATTTTCACTACTAAACATAGTCGTGGAGTTCTGTTACTGTTTTTCGGATGTGATTTCTTACATTTAAGAGATCATGATCGTTCAAGATTTTTTTCTGACTACATTTCTTCCAGGAAGATAAAGGTTTCCCACTTTCCTTCCAGTTTTTAAAATTGTGTTGGACAATTCTGAAGCTAATTTTAATAATTTAAGCAATATCCCCAGCTGTTTTTTGACTCGTCTGAAACATATTAACATCTTTTCCACAACCACAGGATGTGTATTCAGACATGGTTATTGAAGAAATGACAAACTACTCATTTAATCAGTTAGGGTTAAATACCTTGTTGCCAGCTGATATATAGTCATCCATGCAATAATTATCCAATGAAAGACGCTTACCTCTTTGCCTAGTTAAATACAGATGGGACCTTTTTTTGTAGTTTGGGAGTGTATTACACTATTATTCTTGGTGGCATCGCCCGTCTTGTAAAGTGTGGTCTGCTGGAGCAGTAGTATCACAGAGATATAGAGAAAGTATTTGGACAAGGTCATCAGGAAGTCCAACGCTGTCCTTGGCTGTCCTCTGGATTCAGTGTGGGAGGTGGGTGACAGAGGAGTCCCAGCTAAACTGATGTCTATGCTGGACCATGAGTCACACCCCCTGCAGGACGCCCTGTCTGATCTAGAGACCAGCTTCAGGGACAGACTGATCCACCTTCGCTGTGTGAAGGAGAGACTCCACAGGTCCTCCCTTCCTGCTGCTGTCCGGCTCTACAATGACTTCTTTTATTCTGTTCATATGTCCGTCATCCACCTGCTGCAGTTATATGCAAGACTGTATTACAGTGTGAACCATCACGAGTGGAATATACTCTAGTCACTTTATTGGATATTTATTGAAGTCCATATCCTGCATATACCCATAGTCACATACTCAAAAGTATATTGGAATATTAAGATAAACATTTTTGTTCTTTTATATTTTTTAATTTCTTCTTTTTCGTCGATGTTTTTGCCATTCTTATGCTACTGCTGCTGCTCTTGTATTTTGTGTTTAAAAAATGCAAATTCCCCATTGTGGGACAAATAATGGCTGTTTCCTTGGTTGATTTGCTATAAAGAATTCACCACAGGAAATCATAAATGTAACAAGATACATGCACTTTAAGTAATTTTAGTGATGTGATTTTTGCTGTTAAACATTGTTGTTTGGATCTTTTATTTTCATCTTCAGGAGAAACAGCTGAGGAACAAAGGCAGAAAATGTCTAGCATGAACATTGCTCACCCCTCTACAAATGTCATAATAAAGCCATCTAGGGTGAGTATACTGAGATATAATTTACATGTATTGTTGGGAGTTTGCATAGGGTGTGTTTGATTTGTTCTGATACCAGTATCGCAAATACTCAGACACTGCCAGAAAAAGGGTTAGCAGTATTGTTAAGTATTTGTGCCTATGCAGCATCCAATACCATGTCATTTAGAACAGGACGTTTCTTTAAACAGGCTTGGGAATTCTTCTCTTGAGTTGCCTGAACCAGCTCCTTATGGAAGGCTGCAGTTTCCAGACTGAAACCACAGACATGATGGACAAACCTGGAGAATTCTTTTTTGCCCTAGATGATCCCAACCTGTTCGTCTTTGAAAATGTTGGATTTCACTGCGTAATTGAACATCTGGAGCAGTCATACGCTCTCAAATTGGAAATGCAACACTGACTGCTGTTAATTTAATAGTTATAATATTCTTGATTTGGTGTTAGTTAAAAAAAAAAAAAAAAGTGTAATTTCCTTTTTTGAAAATAACACTGGTATGAGAACAGTACTCAGCATGGGCCGATGGCCAAAGCCCAAAGTGTGGCATCTGAATGAAAAAATGAGTATGGGAGCACCTCTAGTCTAAATTTGAAAATTTTATAAATGATCTCTGGTCACTTCCCTTCCTAATTTTCTCCTTGGTTCAGCTGCTCTGTGTGGCCGAATGTTGTTTCAATCAAAAATAGACAAAGCGCACATATGTGCGTGTGCATCATGTATATTCTTGTTCTAATGCAAGAAACATATTTCTTGTATTAGAGCAAGAACATGCATGATCATGTATGAACATGTGTCGTCTGAAAGATGATGCAGAGGATCTGGTAGAATCCCAAACATTATACAAGCATCTAGGGTTGTCACAATCAACTTAATCTTTTTTACATTTTTTGTTTACTAAAGATATCTTGTCATAACAACACAGATGATGCAGTTTCTCTGAGTGAACATCACTTTAACGTCTATAGTACGAGCATTCAACGTTGCTCTTCACAAAGCCAGTATACTTCTCTGTCCAACCCACTTTCAAGGATCATTTACATTAGAAACTGGAGCATTTCAGCAAGAAAGATATATTTGCAAAGTGAAAACAGCATTTCTAGCTAGCTTAAGTTTAGGATGTGCTGCAACAATCTTTAAATTATCACCTTAAAAACAAGCAATGAACACAAAAGTTATATAAAACATGTTACACATCCAACAATTAATCCCTATGTAGCTTTTAAACTTTTCACAGACAGATCACAGTGTTTTCAACTTTGTATTTGTACAAAAAGTACAGTTTAAAAATCTATTTTTCAGTAACATAAAATCTGATATTTTAATAACCCATTTTTTCTCCTGACAGGCATCCTGTCAGAATCCATCTCAACACACTGATGAAAAGCTCCCAGCATCTTCACTTCATGTGAGACCAGTAGAGGGTACCCCAGGGGTGGAAGCTTCCTCGGCTTTCCCAGATCTGCTGAGTGACATCCCCTTCACTTTGGCCCCCCATGTCCTGGCCTTGCATTCAGAATTCCCTCTAGTCACGGATGTACTTCTGCCGTGCAACCTAAACTACAGCCTGGGCAGCTATAAGTATGACTTTAGCTTAGAAAACTCTGTGCTACATAACAACCACTCTGTTTGAATTTTAAAAACGCCATGAGTTCACAATGTGCGGAAATGTTTGTTTGAAAAAAATAAAAGATAACATGGCTAGTTTTATTTTTGCAACAAGATGAGTAAAAAAAATTTGCATGGTTGAGTTTCAGACAAATGAACAACAAGAACAAGCCAAAGCTCGTCATAGAGACCCAAGATCAGAAGAGGAGAACTGTGTGGCTTTTCATTTCAGTTCTTACATCTGTGTCCCATGGAAAACCATCTCATGGAATAAGAACAGTGACACATTGACAGTTGTCTCTGAAATGAGTGGGGTCTTCCTCATTGCCTTCTCAGTGGCGTAAACATAAAAAGCATACCAAATATTTACAGTAGCAAACAAGAAAAAGTTGCTAGAATATGAAAAAAATTGAGAAAAAAAATGTACTTGTTTTAATTTGCATCAACATGAACTCAAAATATTTCATGAGTTTACTTGTCAACTCACTGACTTGATTTCATATATTGATACACATATTTATTTGTATTTCAGGCTGTGCAATCTGCACAATATTTTTTGATTAGTACAGTTTTGCACAATATAATGTTGCCATTCTTTCTTAACCGGCTTGACGTGCAGAAGAACAAAGTGTTGTGCCACTGGTTGTGTTTCCATAACCCTTTGATTTGTGCAAAAACCAAATATCCATCCATCCATCCATCCATTTTCTACACCCGCTGAATCCAATTATTGGGTCATGGGGGTCTGCTGGAGCTAATCCCAGCCCGTTTCAGGCGAGAGGCAGGGGGACACCCGGACAGGTCGCCAGTCCCTCGCAGGGCCACATACACAGAGGAACAACCATATACTAACACCTATGGACAATTTGAGAGATGTCAGTCAACCTCACATACATGTTTTTGGACTGTGGGTGGAAACTGGTGTACCTGGAGGAAACCCACGTAAGCACGGGGAGAACATGCAAACTCCACACAGAAAGACTCCTGCCAGACCCAAATACCGCAAAGGAAAACCCGTAATAGAAGATATTCATTTGTCCTACGTTTACTGTAATGTATTAATGTGTTCAACTGCATGGCGTTGTCGTCATAGTTTTTGTTTAAAAGTTATCCACAGTTGCTCTATGAATGACAGGCCAGGACTTGAGGCAGCCCAGTTCAGTACTCTGACCTTCTAATGTGCCAACCACACCTTTCTAATCTGTGGACTATGGTTTTGCATCGTCTTGTTTTTAATTTTTGCTAAATTAAATATAAATCATATAAAAAGATAGGTAAATGCAATAAATGATGGCAACAATGACAATGCAGTTTAAGAGGATTTTTGTATCGTTAAAAACTGACGCCTGCTCATGCTGTGCTCATGTTAGAAGTAACGTCACGGTCTTTATGAAGTACAATACTAAAAAAGTGAGCCCTTGATTTATCTTTCTGAGAATCTCAACATCTGTATATTCAAAGTGAACAGAATCAATTAAAACTAAATTTCTTATGAGCTTCCACATTTGACAATTTTGTCTCTCTTTTGAGATAAGTATGGTACATCATGTTTTTACTAGAAATTCTGACATCATTTTTCCAGAACTAATATTTACATTTTTAACATTTGTCCCTTTTCTTTCTTTTCTTTTTTTTTTTTTTTTTTTGTTTGTTATGGTTGTTATTCTCTTCTTGTAAATATAGATTTCTGTTGTCAACAAATAATTTTGCTGTGGAGAATTTTTTTTAAAAAAAATTGGGTATTCATCTGGAAATGTACAGTAAACCACATTTGTATCATTGCTTTTACATAGTTAAATTTGGACTTCTCTGACCGATGTGCCTTTAGCGTACTTATGACTTATAAAATCTCTTTCTTGATGATGTAAAGATTATTAATTTTCCAAAACCTGTAGTCATCTGGGAGAGGCTCAGAGTAGAGCCGCTGCTCCTCCACACCGAGAGGAGCCAGATGAGGTGGCCCGGGCATCTGCTGAGGATGCCTCCTGGACGCCTCCCTGGTGAAGCGTTGCAGGCATGCACCACTGGGAGGAGACCCCGGGAAGACCTAGGACACTGGAAGTTTTTTCTCTCTCGGCTGGCTTGGAAACATCTTGGGATCCCCCCAGATGAGCTGGATGAAGTGGCTGAGACGGAAGTCTGGGCTACCCTGCTTAGGCCTTTCGATAAGCGGAGGAAAATGGATGGATGGAATATAACCAGCAGTCTGAATAAAAAATGCAATATCTGATAAAAGATGTCTGGCATAGGCTTGTCATTGTCCTTTATGCACTAAAATTCATCCAGTTTCCTTAAATGGTTGAAACATCATGCCTGAATTGCCTGAAGAGATCACCTTTTTGGAAGTACACAACTTTTTTTTTCTTTTTTTTTTTTTGTTATTGCTTAACTTAAAATACCATCTTTGTGCAAAGAAGCCATAGGCAAGGATGTAACTGCCAAAGTAAACATAAGAATCACTGCCCATTTGGTTGTCTTTACTTTTAATGAGCCGCTATTGGATGAATGAGCTAGTCTGCACGCTTCAAGATTGTTACTGTCATTTAAAATGTCGCATTGTACGATTTGGATCTTCTTAATCTTGGATGCCCTGAACGGCGTGCAAGATTAAGAAGATGATCCCGTGCCCCTTTTTGTCATAGGGGATGTGGGTTGTGTCAGCAGTGTGCTGAGCTGTAAACAAGAAAATAAAAAGGAAAGAAAATGAAATGTTCTCTGGTAGCATTTATGTGTGTGGAAAATGCTTTAAAAAGTAATCAGTGAAAGAGAATGTGTTCCTGGTCATGATTCCAGAGGGGTGGGAGGATGGGGGGATGGAGAGAGAGAGAAGGGCCAATTTTGGATGTCAGCTTTGCAAAGAGAGCAAACAGTGGCAGCCTATGAATTTTCTTAAGGTCTGATTCATAGTGATTAGTCAATTTCAGTAAATTATTACACATTATTATTTTTGTTAGTTTCAGCTTATTTCAGTTTCAGGTCCTTTAAAGAAAGGATATGGACAAGGATAAGAGCTAAATCAATCACACCCAAAGTATCTGGGTTCTGCTTTACAACACAATATTTGAAGCTATTTAAATGACAGTTTCTAGCTAGTAACATTTATATCAGGGCAGGGGTATTGCCAGTAGTTTAGGACATCCAGGACTTAACCCCAACCATTTCATGAGTTCAGAGATCACCAGCAAAGTTTTCTTTCTTTCTTTTCATTTTGCTTTGTTTTTTGCACAAAATCTCCAATTGATTTTTTTGATTAATTGTCCACTGTAATAACTGAAACATAGATAAACGACATGTTAATCATGTGATTTCAGAGCAGATGCATGTGCATTTTATACAACAAAAAAATTTGATCTCTAATGTTCCATTTTGCATATTGGAATGAGTCTAACACTTTTTACGGGAGCCATGATTACGAAAAAGCAATGTCCTTTATGATTTTAATTAAATCACAGAATGAGCAGTCTCAAAGAAGAAAATGAAAAAGCAGTTTGGATGATTTATTCATTTTATTTTTGAGTCAAAAACTGCAGCTATATTGTGAAAACAAAAAAAAACATATTAATGCGTTTTAATGGTACATAGTTGCTTCTATACTACAGCCTGTATTTCTTGAGTAAAGTGATAGTTATGAGTTATCTAGAGGATTGGGGATCTTGCAAGGAAGATTGAGTTATCTAGAGGATTGGGGATCTTGCAAGGAGGATTGAGTTATCTAGAGGATTGGGGTCTTGCAGTTTAGTAAACAGGGCCCCAAAACAAGACCCCTCAGGGACCCCACAAAGCTAAAAACAGCACTGATTTAGACTGCCAACTTCTCTATCATCTGTTAATAAGCTAATGTGTTTAATTGGGTTGTGGATCATCCAGAACCTTTTGCACTACTCCTAGTCACTAAATGAAGAAGTAAAATGAAGTGAAGGTGAATGGTTGTGGGAGAGATGACCATGAGCAGAGGCCAGCTCATCCCAGCACCAGCACCAGCAGCACCACCAGCAGCTGCTGGGAGGTTCGCCTACAGCAGCCAGTCTTTCTCTCTGCAACATCAGTACAGACCAGACGAGGACAGATCGGCCCACCGAATCAGCATTTGCGTGGAAAGAAAGGGAAGAAGAAGAAACCCCGTTTACCTTTCTACTTCTCATCTGGGCCATTAAGGCAGAACCGACAGCGTGTCATGCTTCTGTTACGCCAAACCGAGTCGAAGCGACTCGGACGGTAGACTGGTTCCGAGGTGGAGGCTGTCACTGTCGGACAGCAGGAGCTCGCCAGACGTTGTCCATATCCGCTAAGAGGTAAACTATTTACTAACACCACCACCACCACCCCATCCCCTCCCCCCTCCACCTTTCATTTTGCTTCATTTTATTTCACATCTACGTGTATTTTACTTCAGAGGCGTTTGTGCGATGCTTGGTGTCGTTCTTGAGCAGATGGACACTTCTGCACCACACTAGCTTAAAGATATATAGGGATTGAACGGTTCCGGGAATGAATTATCACAATATGTTGATTAAAAAGTAGACCCACTTTAGTTTCCAAATGAATACACGCCAAACTCCCATTCGTCTTATGTAGTTCGCCATTCAAACGTTAATGTTATGCAATAAAAAATAAAAGCTTTCGCAAATTGAATGTCAGGCACCGCTACATGTTTTGGTGCGTCAAGGTACGGAAATAACAACCGAGGACATTTAAAATGTTACATTTGAATTGAAGTGTTCACTGTTGTTTGATCACATGTAAGCCGAATCACGAAGTGAAATGCACGGATTTAAGCGAATGTTGGCACTTCTTTAAAAGCCTTGTCTGACTTTCCCGTTAACGTAAATGTTCTTAAAATTTCTACATTTTTCACAGCTAATTCAGGCTGCGGAACCGTTCTCTGTCAAGCTACATCTCACGGTTGCTACACGCTATGCTAGTTGACTAGCTGGATAATAAGGCCAAAATATTGTAGTGTCTGCTTTATAGTCAAAAACATAGAGATACATCAACCATCCCGACATTTCCCGCAGTCGACCTGTTTATCTTATTTGTAATAGTTAGGCTCGCCACAGCATAGGCTGTTATGGTGTATTATTCATGGAGGCACTGTAAATGTAGCTTAAATTTGGCATAATAACGTACTACCATTTTCCTTTAAATGGTAAATACTATTAAGGTACAGATGTTTTTAAGCAACATTACAACATCTGTTGAAAATAAGCAGGGCTCACTGACCATCATAGCTGATGATCCCAGTTTTCTAAAGCAGACTTGAATACCACTTTGTTTTTCCCCACACAACTTATTCACTAACCTAGTCTTTGAAAAGAAAAAAAAAGTCACCTAGGTTTATGGTGCCTATTGCATGCAGGCCTGTCAGTCACTAAGAGATAGAAAGCACCCTCTGGGCAGGCAGGCCTCTCGTGCTACATTCACACACACAAATAAATATCCAAGTAACTACTACTTGGTTAGAATATGATTAACTTCTGTCAGTGCTTTTTCCAATTTAACCATCATGCCACATGTCTTGGTTGCTATGTATATTTGAGGTGTTAATATCACTGCCTCTTCTGCAATAATGATATAGGAAACTTAACTTTCCATATTTCCTCTTAATTTAATTTGCTGGGAGTAGGGATGCATCTAAGGAATTGATCATTTCTGAATATGCATTCTTGTACGTACATGTATTCTTGCATTCTTGTGAAACGTCATCATCTCCAGGCGAAGTACTGTTCCAATTCTCAATGACGCATCTGACCCAGAACAAAAGAAATACCCAGATTTGTTCTTTCTCCACCCATTTTATTAAGGATACATGAATGGAAGCATGAGACAGCAAAGTATAACAGAATGCATTTTACACCAACAAACGCAACTGGCATACAAAAGCATAAAATCCATTAAAAACACTTCGTAAAAAGTAATGGTTATAAATTCTTTGAGCAATATATGAACCATTCTTAGTTATTTTGGTGCTTGAGTGTTTGTTTGCATGTACGATGAGCTTAGTATAGAGTGATAAAGATTCCATCCATCCATTTTCTTCCGCTTATCCGAGGTCGGGTTGCCAAGGCAGTAGCCTAAGCTGGGAGGCCCAGATTTTAACCAAACTGAGAGGAACGCTGGTCTGCTAAGGACAAAAACACCACTTTCATCCATCGCAAAACGATCCACATAAGAGGCTGAGTTTGTGTCTGGGCAGAGAAACTTAGTTAACTCATTTAACTGGTTTCCTTTTACTGTGTCACACAAGTTGTAAGGCGGACCGCTGACCCCACCACAACTGTGTTTATTGTGTTTATCCATCTTTTAGTTTATTTGTTATTGCATTCACGGTGCTGGATTTCGTTGAGGCGTTTTCCAACAAACA
>JAOWBL010001116.1:2447-15980 GCA_028564865.1 Zenarchopterus dispar | reverse complement strand
AGTGTTTAATAACGTAAATGAATTATCAAAATGAATAAATCAAAATGGGGCACCACCTGAATATCAGGAAATAATAACCAAACAGTACTATCAGTCTCAAAATAGTTATTCTATGGGTCAGCCTAGGAGTGGCGCTATAGAGTAAAAGTGAAGGAGGAAGTCCGAGCACAGACCTTTTCAACCAGCAAATGTTTCAAATGTGTAAAATAAGCACAGACAACTTCTCATTAAAATGAAGCAGAATTTATTAACCCAAGTGTCAACAGTTGTAATCAACAGCATGTGAAATAAAGTTCTGACATCTAAACTACACATAAGCAAATGACTAATTAAACATGCAACAGAAATGTCAGTCTATATACATGAGTCTGTGTGTGTGTGTGTGTGTGTGTGCGCGCGCGCTTATGTAGCAAGATGGCCGCGATGGCACGTGATACAAACAGACAAGATGGTGGACCAAATCACGTTGACGAAGTCTTGTGATTCAAAATGGTGGACGAAGTTACGTAGTGACGTAATCTCTCGTGTTTGAAGATGGGGGAGTCCACCGCGTGTTTAAGGACAAAGGAAATCAGAGGCCTTATGGCTGAGATAAGCATGCACGTGTTGACAGTAGACAGAGGAAAAGTATGAAAGTTGGCGTGATTTCTTACTACCTGTGCCCTGATTGCTCCGCTGCTTCCCACACAGGGTTCACCACACTAGCACTGATCTTTAAACGGGTACACAGCAGTGCAAACGGCGGGATGGTAAGGAAACACGCCCAGTAGCCCTGTTAGAGGCTAGCCACAAATCCCAAACAAACTTAAACACTGAACTCAACACGCTTAAGTGAACGCTAGCAAATTACAACAACGAAAAGAGAACAGAATCAATAAGCACATCATTAAGCACGTTAAAACTTAAAGATCTAAGCTAACTCTGTCCAGACACAAGCCTCTTACTTGGGTTGCTATGGTGCTGGTCGGCGTCCTCCTGGGTTGTGAGAAAAATCCGGTGATCCTGGTCACGAGCCACTGGCTCGTTGGATTTTTACACTCCACCTGTAATCCGGATGTGAGCGGCTCCTTTACTCCTTTCCTTTTTTCCTTCTAGCTCGCTCCTCATCTTTGGAGGGTGAAGGTATGGCATTGCTGGCAGCCGGCTTGTCCTCCTTTAGTTGTTGTCTGAGTCCATTCGCACTGTCTGGTTGTGCACAAATCCTCTGTTCCGGTCTTCGGGGCCGTGGAGTGTCTACGGACCGCTTTGATTGGCGCGGGTAGGCGAAGAATGCGACCGCTGGTTCTTGGTCTCACAGACAGCTTGGTGGAAGGCTCTTTGGCTGATTGCTGGAGGTCTAAGTTGGGTTGCGGAGGCCTTGCTTCAGGTGCAGGCGGGTTGGAGAGGCCGAACAGAGATCAAAAAGAAAAGGCAAAAAGAGGCAAAAGGGAGGCAAAAGAGAGCGAGGGGAGGGAGTTCCTGCTATTTATAGACAGGTGGAGCTACTGCACGTCAGCAGGGACCCCTGCTGAGTTTCAGGGTATTTTCCCAATAAGGATACAAATTCTTTATCTCAAGGTGTCTTAAAATGCAAAGCCTGCTGAAGGTTTTAGCCATGTTAGCTTCTTTGTTTGAAACCATGCGGTTTTGGATGGGTTTTTGGCCTTCTTGGTTTCAACATGACTGTGGCCCAACAATCTTGACATATCACTTTCATTTTCATTTTAACAAATATTTCAAAACTTTTAGGAAGTGTGATCTCAATACTCAAGAAAGTAATTAATGAAGACAAAACAGCAAAACAGAGGATAAAACCAAACCGGAGCAAATTGTTTGACAGGGGTTTAAAAGTGAGTTAAAGCTACTATTACCTGAACCTACTATTACCTGTACCTACCAGCATAAGGACCTACTTGTACTTGAACCTACCTGGACCTGAACCTATGACTACTTACAGCTACCAGTACTACAACCTACCAGTACCTGAGCCTAACAGTACTTCAACCTACCTGTACCTGAATATACCACTGTTAGGTGTAAGTAGTACCAACCTGATCCTACCAGTACCACAACCTACCTGTACCTGAACCTGAACCTACCAGAACCTGAACATACCACTACTCAAACCTACCAGTACCTGACCGTACCTACCAGTAAATGCATCTACCAGTACCACAATCTACCAGTATCTAAAACCTACCACTACAACAACCTACCTGAACCTACCAGTACCTGAACGTCCCACTACTTAAACCTACCATTACCTGAACTTACCAATACTTGAACCAACTTGTACACAAATCTACCTATATTTTAACCTGCCAGTACCTGAGCCTACCAGTACCTGCACCTACCAGTACCTGAAACAAATTGTACTTAAACCAACCTGATCTAGACAATGGACTAAAAAGATCTGGTCTATGGAATGAATACATTTACTCTATGGACTGAATAATTTCAGTCTATAGATGAATAGATGTGGATCTATGTACTGAATATAAATGGTTTATTGACTTAATAGGTCAGGTATATGTATTAAATAAATCTGGTCTATGGACTAAATAGATCTGATTTACTGTCTGAAACATCTGGATCAATGGACTGAAGGGATCAAGTCTATAGACTGACTAGATCAGGTCAGTGGACTGAATAGTTCTAGTCTATATCCATCTGGTTTATGGAGTAAATAGATTTGGTCAATGAATTGAAAATCATTTATTGGCTGAATTGTTCCAGTTATGGACTAAATAGATCGAGTCTTTAGACTGAATATAGCTGAATAGTTATAGTACTTGGACTGAATAGATCTAGAGAGACCCCGGCCACCCTGTGAAGGAAACACATTTCCGCCGCTTGTATCTGCAATCTTGTTCTTTCGGACATGACCCAGAGCTCGTGACCATAGGTGAGGGTAGGAACGTAGACCGACTGGTAAATCAAGAGTTTTGCCTTTCGGCTCAGCTCCTTTTTCACCACGACGCACCGATACAGAGCCCGCATCACTGCGGACGCTGCACCAATCCGCCTATCAATCTCCCGCTCCATCCTTCCCTCACTCGTGAACAAGACCCCGAGATAATTATTAGATTATAATTAGAGATTAATTATTATCGATATCAAAATCATTATAACTATCTATTTATCCTTATTTGTATCCTACTAATCTCTTTCTCAATCATTTACTTACCTGCTCCCCTTTCTACTTAGTTTTGCTCCCCCTCTTTCTTTGTATGAGTATAATGTATGGTGTATGTCCAGTTTTTTTTGTTTTCTTGTTTACAATAACAAGCTGGGAAAAAAAAGACTGAATAGATCTAGGTTATGGACTGAATAGATCTAGTTTATAGAGTGAATAGCTCTGTTCAGTGTTTTAGGGTGTGTTTCACATCTGTTCTGGGGGTATCATAATTTTTCTGTTATTTTCATTAATTAGTTTTTATTTAAAAGATTTTGTGCATTTGGGAGATTTGAATATATTATTATCTACTTCTTTTTGTACAGAAGTGATTTAACATTTACCAAAAATAAATCCTTAATATGTCTTTATCATGAAAGTAATTGACAAGAACTGATGTGATGATTTCAACTGCTTCATCTGCATCTGGACTGTGTTAGAATTATAACCATTGACATAAACTAACGTCTGACAGAGTTGGTGGTCAAAGGGCTTCACTTTCGATCGGCTAACTTAAGTGAGGCCTTATTCTGTACGGGAAGGGTGTCAGTGGTGGTACACTGCTGAGGAAACTAGTGCTCTCCAAAGGAAAAACAGACATACACACAAAAAAAATATGTGCTGAGTACCTGAAATTTGCTAAAGAGCCTCTCGGCAAACTGTAGCACTACTGGGAGAGTGGCATGTTGGCTGATGGAACAAATGTTGAATTGTTCAGGAAGAACGCTTACCACTATGTTTGGAGCAGCAGGTTACCAACACCAAAACATCAGTCCAATAGTGAAGTATGATGGAGGAAACTCTGTGTCTGGAACTCCAGGGCCTGGGCCACTGGGGGTCATGGAAGGCACACTGAATTCCCAAATTTTCCAAAGACCCTTCCAGGATAATGTCTGGGTGTCTCTCCACCAGATGAAGCTTTGTAAAAATGGGGCAATACAGCAGGACAGTCAGTCAAAACATGGTAAAAAAAAATCCACTACAAAAGTTTCAGAAAAAGCAAGTCTTCCTTCTGGAGTCCAGACTCATGGAGAAGCTGTGGAATGAACTCCAGAGAGCTGTTCACATCACATGTTCTACAAATGTGCAGGTCTGTTTCAGAGATAAGGAGAGCACTGTGGCCTGAAGGGACCAGTTTGACCTACTCAGAGTAAAATCTATGAGACCAATCCAGAGTCACCTGAAACCAAGGTTAGAGTAAACTATGGCTGTGAATGACCAGGGTCAAATCATGTCATGTACATTTCCTGTCAGTGTGGCCTCCTCTCCACCACAAACTTAATATAATTCAAAACAAAACAACAAAAAACAAGACTTGATGGAGCAGTGTGTGTCATTGCCCCTAGTGGGGGGCTAGCGGGTGCAGCTCTGCACCTGCTGTGCCACGATACCACGCAGTGATCTGATTGGCTGTCATGAGAAAGGCTACAGACGCAGGCTGCAGGGTGTATAGAGATTTTTATTTTTTTTTAAATCATACAACATAAATAAAAGTTTTCATTACAATAATGCTGTCATCAACACCAGAGTCATCTACTAAGAGTTCAGTCAAAACCACAAGTACACATTTTCAGAGCCATGTGTCAACAGGGTTACATCAAAAACCTGCCCTAACTGTGGTGCTTTTGGTGGAACGTTAACATCATCAATCATGATTGTCTCTCTCTGTGCTTCACAAGAACAACAACAATATTGAACAGCTGAGGGAATAAATATTCTTCCTGCTTTATATACATTACTAACAGCTGGCCTTCTCAGTCTGAAACAAAACCTGAGCAGCTTCCTGCAGCTGCTCACAGAAACCACAGCCTGATGGGGAGCAGTGCCAAAACTGAGGCCCAGGCCGTCCCATATTTCCTGTTCAGTTAGTTCAAATCTGCAGCAGTACAATACAAACACTGGTGAAGAAGACAAACTGACTGATGGACAGTGACACAGAAAAGAATGTCTTCAGACATTCCTACGTTTCTCTGTGGACACATAAAAACACAAATATGAAAAACTGAACAATCATCACTCATTTTCCTGAGTCTTTTATTGTGTTATAAAGTCCTCTCAGTAGCTTGAGTTTGCACAGTTGCCATGGAAACAGACCAGATCAAATGTTCCATCATCTTAAACTCCTTAAACTGACATCTGCTGGTACCTGATCTGTGAAGGAGCTGGAGGTTTTGAAAGGTACAACTAAAAGCCCACCAGAGCCATCTAAAAATAGAGTTGGAGCAATCCAGAGTCATAAATGATCTGGTCTAGGTTGATTCATGACTACAACCAGGACTAATCCAGTCCAGACCCTTATGTTTTAGATGGAGCTCTGCTCCATCACACCTGATTGCAATCACTGGATCACCATCAGCTTGCCACCGTGGTCAGGGCCACAAATAACCATAGTCAGACAGGTCAGGCCCATATATAATCAGAGTTAGACCAGTCAGGGCCACAAATAATCAGAGTTAGACCGGTCAGGGCCACAAATAATCAGAGTTAGACCAGTCAGGACCACATATAACCAGGTTATATAGCTTATAAACAGGGTTTTCCGTAAGCTGAGTTAGACTATTCAAGGGCTAATAAATCAATTTAAGGTAATGTATTACTAGGTTATAACCACCTAAAGTCTTATGTAAAGAGTTGGGTTAATCGAACCACATATATCCAGGACAGACCCCACTCGAGTCATATAAGAACAGAGCTAGAAAAACCTAATTATATAAAATAGGGTTAGACCATGAGACTGGAGGGATTTTCTATGGTTTCCATGGCAACATAGACCTATTTTCTGTTACTTTGACCTCCTAATGACTACAAAGTTTAGTGTCTGACAGGAGTGAAAGCTCTGGGACAAAGATCAGTAAGCGAAGGTTGTTTAGTTGGCATGAACAGCTGATGACAACACATACAGCACTTATGACCAGGTTATAAACCCAGCGAAGGACAGGATAACAGTTGTTTCTGGATCTTCATGACAGGGACATTTCCTGGACCAGGACACAGCCATCCTGGTCCAGGAAATGTTCCAGACTGTTTTCCGCAGTGACCCCACTGTGTGAAGTAACCTTGTCTCAGCAAACCAAACAACATTTCCCTCTATGTGTCCTACATGTTCCTCGGGTGGTTCTACATGTGTAGCTAATCTAACAGGAATGGTAAGCCAGATTTGAAAGTCTTTGGATCTCAAATGTACATATGGATCTCTGAATGAAACAAGCAGAGCATTTTAACATGTGAGGTGATAAACTGAGGACCTGAAACCTTTTAAAAAGATAATCAATTTAGTTTTGCTGCTGATTTGGATGAACATTCTTGTCTTCCTCAGAGTCAGAATTAACCATATTTCAACACACAAACATGAAACACGTATGTTCAGCCTTCCAAATTTACACTCAGCCTCCCAAAACTGGCTTAGAAATGACAGAAGACAAACATTTATGTTCTCCGGAGAACCAAGGTAAGAATCTTTCTGCTTTTAGGTTTTCTCCATCTCCATAGAAACCTGTGACAGTTGCATGGACATCTATCACACATGGGAGCCCGTGATGGTTGCATGGACATCAATCACACACGGGAAGCTGTGATGGTTGTGTGGAACCTGAAGGCTCTCAGACTAAATCCTGCAGCTTTAATATGAAACTTTGGCTGAATGTGAACACTTACAGGAGTGGGCGGAGCATGAAAGCTTAGGACCTCTGTAGGTCGTCAGGAGGGACATCTTCTGGCTGCAGGAGTTCATTGGCACTCTGATCACAATGATCAATTACATATCTGTCGACCAAGTTTTGTTTGCTTTAGTTTTCGCTCAATAATAAGACAAAACAATCAAAAAACAACACAACAAAGTGACATCAAATGAGAGATGCTGTGAGTCTGTCCGTGTCCATGCTCGGAGTCAAGGCAGTGCAAAAACAGCCTGCTCTTCCTCTCCACCTTCAGTCAGACCGCAGGAGGAAGAGGAGGTGATGAAGGAACCCCTCATGGAAGCTAAGCAGAATTGAGGTACTCCAGAGCCACTTCATAACAGAACTTGTACTGTTCCTGTGGAGACAAAGCACAGTGTCAACTACTGGACAGCAGATTTAAAAAAGCAACCTTTAAACAGCACATTGGTCCTAAAATAACAGCCTCCAACAGTGTTGGCATTATCAGACACTGGACACTTCACTTTGGTCCAGCGTCAAGGTTGCAAGTAGAAGAGCTGCTCAGACTGGGATTTAAAGAGAACATTGTCAAACATCACTAGATGGAGCTATAAGAAGACTGCCCATTAACCCTACTGATGTGTCAAGTTCAAATGTGAAGACATTTGAACTGGACCGTGCTGTCCATGGACGTTCACCCTTATGTTGAAAAGTAGGTATTTGAAGTGGACATCATATAAAGGTATTGCCATTGTAAGTTGTCCAATTCAATTCAATTTTATTTATATAGCGCCAATTCACAACAAAAGTCACCTCGAAGCACTCCACATACTCTTCACATACTTTGAATTCACCATCTCTGTTCTCCAGTTGAAGGTGTCTCTGTATAACTGTGTAGAGTGGACACTGTGACATATTGAAACTCTGGACAAACTCTAAAGGTGTATGAGTTGTTTGGATGGACAGAGCTGCATCACTGACAAATGTATGTACTTATGAACAAAAATATGATGCTCTGCTTAAGCATCGACCTTGTTAAGACCCCAAGAGCAGCCCCCACTATCAACGTGACAGGTGATGCTCAAGTTCCTGAAATAGATTCTTTGTCCACCTCCAATTCATGTCCATTGAAAATAAGTTTGGTGAGGTCTTTCCAGCTAGGAGCAGTTTTGATGAATGTGTCCACCATGGCTGCAGACAGCAGCTTTTGATGAATCAAATGTCCATTTCACTTTAGTTTATTACCCTGATTCCAGATTCTGAAGAGCTTCTTCACAAATCAGAACTTATCTGCAGCTTTCCTGTTATTTTTCTTGCCTGACAAGGGTCACTCCAGAGCCCTTCCAGAGCAGGACAGTCATGGTTTCGTCCCTCTCCATCAGGGATCTCCACTTGTTGTCCTCGAGAGTTGCTGTTCTGCATGTTTTAGATGCTTCATCGCACCCTAATGATGGTGATCTGTTTATCTGAAACATGTAAAATATGTGGGACAGACTTCCTCCAGGACTGGACTTCCTCCTGGGCCGGACTTCCTCCAGGACCGCACTTCCTTCGGAACTGGACTTCCTCCAGGACTGAACTTTCTGCTCTACATGTTCCAGCACCCCCAGACTCTTGACAGCTTTTCTACTTTGATAAATGAAACCACCCTTTAAAAATGGTATCTAGCATTTACTCATGATATCTTTGATACTGAAATGTGTTTGATAATCTGAAATATTTCAATAAAAAAAAGAAAACATTCAAAGAAACTTGTCAGGAGATAAAAATGTTTTCAGAGCACTGTGCTTGATTCAAGTAATATTGTCGTCTTAGGACCCACACAACCTCAAATCAGAAAAAAAGGGGAAAGATGGACATAAAAAAATGAGTATCAAGAGTAAACATCGACTGATAATATTGCTTTTCCTTCTCACAACAAATATGCTCTCTGACCAATCAGAGAGCTTTGTTGGTTCAAGGCCCTGATTTAAATTATTGAGCTACCTTTCATGGAAACGGAAAAAGGAGAATCTAGATGCAGATCTTTGATTCCAAAAATGTAATTTAAAAAAAGGATTTGAAATTTGAATAAAATAAGAAATTCAGTACATGATCAGAAAAAATGGACATAAGCCATTAATGTTGGCTTAGTCTGGGGCAACTGGTCCACTTGTGTATCTACATAACTTTAGCTTGAAAAGAAAAGCATGTTTTTAACTCTCAGACAGTGGTCCCTCAATGGATAGTTCTGATTTTTAGTGGTGATAAGCTGAAAGGTTTCTGTATAGAAACGACACATGCTCCTGGACTTGTCTCTCATGAACCTTGCATGTATCTGAAGTTGTGTCTGAGACTTTTAGAGTCCAGGAGCTTAAGCACACATGCACATGCATGAATGACAGAACACAAATCTCTAAACACAAATATAATAAAATAATAAATAACTGCCAGGCCTGATATAAATAACATGAATAACTGTTTGTTTACCAGCAGATCCACCATGTTTGGTTTGTTGTTTCTAAGCGTCTTCACTGCGTGAAAGACATCAACACAGCGCTGCTGTCGCAACATCTCACACACTATACTGACGCTGCAGAAAACACCACTGCGACCCCCGCCGTTCCTGAGGGGGAAGAGAGGGATTAACAGCACATCATGGTACCTCACTACCACCGCCAGATGGAGACCAAACATCACTGACCACTCTGCTCCAGAGCGAAGGCGGAGAGGAAGAGATGGCACAATGTTGTTCTTGAGTTTCACCAATAGATGGAAACAAAACACTACTGAAGACATACAAACCCTCATAGCAGTGTTTCTAAATTCCAGTCCTTGTGGGCCACTGTCCTGCAGGTTTTAGATGTTGCCCTGCTTCTTCACCATGACACAAGTGGCTGTGTCATTGACAGACTTGTTCAGACCTGAGTGCCAACCTGTTAACAACCATTAATGAGAACCAGGTGTGCTGAAGCAGGGCAACATCTAAAACATCCAGGACAGCGGCCCACGAGGACTGGCATTGAGAAACACTGCCTTATAGTGTTTTAATAAGAAACACTACAGATACATCAGTAATACTACAAATCCTACAACTGCATCAGTAGTACTACAAATACTAGAGATACACTAGAACTACTTTAGCAGTATCAGATACACAGATACACTAGAACTACTACAATAGTATAAGTAGTACTACAAATACTACACTTGCATCAGTAGTACCACAAATACTAGAGATACATCAGAACCACTACAGATTCATCAGTAGTAGCAGAAATGCTACAGATACACCAGGACTACTACAGTAGTATTACATCTCCATTGGTAGTACTATAACATTATCAGAAGTCCTGCAGCTGGATCTGTGCTTAAAAAAACATAATCAGAAGTACCACAGTTACATGTGTAATACTGTAACATCGTCACAAGTACCGCAGTTGCATCCATAGTACTATAACATTGTCAGAAGTACCACAGTAGCATCTGCAGTACTATAACATCATCAGAAGTACTGCAGCTGTAGTACATAAATATAATCAGATATACTACAACAGGATCTATTATTACAAGACATAGTATAGTGGTGTCATGAGTACTACAGCTGTATTGTTTAGTACAGCTTGGTAGTGGGTAGCTTGTTTTTATTGCGGGTAGTTTGTTTTACTCTTCTGTTTATTAGTGCTGTGTGTAGTACTATCTGAAGTGTTGTAGTACTGTATGTACTATAGTATTCTAGCATGTGTTGTACTGTGTGCTGAATAATGTGTAGTTCTTATTAGTTTTGTGTAGTATTGTTTGAACTACCATGTAGCACTGTGTAATATTATGTAGTCCAATATGTAGTACCTTGTAGTGCTATACTGTCATAGTCGTCATAGTTTTATATCGAAGTGTTTGTAGTGCTGTGTAAAACCTTAGATTTTGTCTAGTACTGTGTGGAGAAATATGTATGACAGTGAATCATACTGTGCATGGTGGTACATGTGCATAATGTAACATGATGTTTATCACTTTGTACAGTACTACGTAGGAAAGTGTACTAATGTATTGTAATGTATGTAGCACTGTCCACTAGCGTGAAGCACTGGCATAGTGTAGTTGTACTGTGAAGAGTATTGTGTAATACTAAGACAATTTTTTTACATGACAGTTTAGTGCTGTCATGTAAAAAGTTGTCTTACTATATAGTGCATTACTATAAACAGTGCATTACTTTACTCTGGATTACTATAAAGTTGGATTACTACTGTAGACTGTAGTGCATAGAAGTGGTATAGTACTTTGTAGTAGTAAGGAGAACTGTGTGTGGTACAGTGCAGTGTGGTGTGTAGTAGTGTGTAGTACTCACAGGCAATGCACTACAGTACGTCCCTCCCCGCCATCATACTCCTCCTGCCACTTGTCCACCTGGTGGACAAGTTTGAGGAAGGAGTGCTTGGACACAGGAGTGTCGCGGTACATGGGCCAGCCCAAGAACTGGAACTGTTGCACCATGCGGTACCCATCCTGTGGCTGGAGAACAGAGGGATGAACAAGCATCCAAATGAGCAGAAATAAAGGAATAAAGGAGGAAACATGGGAAAAGAAAAGCATAAAAGTGAGCAAACAAGCAGGAGAAAGGGTGTAAGTCAAACACACTGACAGCTAAATCTGGCCTGCCACAGCAAGGCCGGTGGAATTGTGAGTCTGGAACAAACACAGACAATATTTGATGAGACACATGAAGGAAATGAGCAACAAATCAAACACTGGGAAATGTAAACCCAGCCTGGGAAATGTAAACCCAGCCTGACAGACAGGTGAAGAGGTTTAAATCAAACCCATTTTGATCTAAATTTGGAGAAATGTGACAAAAAGTGGAGGTTAGGATCAAACAGGAGCACAGCTGAATTTTATCACACAGAAACCAAATATGCTCTGAATACTTGAGGGTAGAAAAGGGGGGAGAATAAAATATCAGAATGAGGAGGATTTAGTCAGGAATAAATTTTAGTTTGTTGTTAACATGTGCTGTATAGACTGCTCATCCAGTAATGACCTCCATGAGCACTGCAAAGCCCTCCAACAGACCGTTCAACATCTCTGCCATGTTAAAGTTAGTCATTCTAAAATTAAATGCAGATGATCACATGCTTTCGTCCATGTGAGTATGATACAGCTCTTGTCTCTTTTCCAAATATGGCCACTACTGGCTCCAAATAAATCAGAATGGTGATGGTTTATGATGTGTACTAACCAGTGGAGACAGAAGAGCAGATCAACAGAAACCTACAACTGATAGGAACTCTGAACATGTAAAAGTAAAACCTCCCACCAAGAACTACAAAAACCATCACATGGCCTCTGTGAGGCTCCAGGAATTGGACATATGAGACACATGAGCAAAAAAGGAGGCAAGGGCATGAAAAAGAAACCCACCCTGGCTGTGTTGTAGATCCTGAAGATACGACTGATGACGTCCTCCTCCAGATCTGCAGAGACAAACTCCACTTGGAGGGAACCCAGGCGGTGGAGGCCGTTCTCTGGCCAGTACTGAGGACACAGCTGAAAGACAGAAGGACAGACAGATTTATTGATCCTTGGATCAGTGATGATATAAGACAAAAGTTAACTTGTGCAAAACTTAGTTCAAGTCTTTTAATCCATGTTAGTTGGTCTTGTTATGGAAATTCAACTGGAGATGAACAGAACATCACTTTCTGAGTGTCCTTATTGATTGAACAAAAACAAAGTGAATAATAATAATGCTGATTATTATTATTATTATTATAAACATAATATAGCCAATACCAAACACCTTCAGGATTCAGGAGGTTGTGGATTTACTTTCAGCAGCAGTAACTTGAAATCATTTCCTGTCTAACTTCATCATTTCTCTTGTGGTTGTGGATGAATCCTGGTAGATTCTTTGTACAGCACTCAGTTTATTGAGGTTTTTGGACCTTCACATCTACGCAGCCCTCTTGAGGTCCCACTCACAGAATTTCAACCAGACTGAGGTCTGGATTTTGTGAAGGCCATTTCAAAATTGTGATTCTTTTATTTTCAAGCTTTTCTAATGTAAATTTGCAGGTGTGCTTTGGGTTATTGTCCTGTTGGATGAACCCAACAGATGGTCTAATATTTGACTCTGAATACTCTCTACACCGAGGAGCTTACAATCTCTTCTGACCTTCAGGTAAACACTGGGATGTCCACTCCTGGGAAGACAAGCCGTAGGCTTGAATGCTTTCCTTTTTATGCCATCTTTCTCACTGCTGAACTCCATATTTAGCATCAAAAACTTATATGCTTCACCTTGAACTTCCAAAAGACCCTTAAATTAAATTCCTATGGAAAAAGTAAGGGGGTACTTAGTATTGCTCACTATTTTTCTTTTTAGGTTTATTTTTTGTTAAAGTGACAAAAAAAAAAAAAAATCAAATATCAAGAATTACTTTGTCCCTTCTTCTTAAATGAGCTGATTATGTTGTTTTTCTAACCCTTGTAGGTGTGTGTGACAGAGAAACATTCACTATCAACTCTTGCTCCTCTTCAGCTCTTCAACTGCCAGTTCTGGGAGTTCCTTTTCTTCAGCAGAATACGTTTGTGTGATGTGTTTTCCTGTATATGAAGTGTTTATATGTGTGTGAGGTGTTTATCTGTGTGTATAATGTGTTTACCTGTGTGTGACATGTTTAAAAATATGTGTGATGTGTTTACATGTGCGTCTGATGTGTTAACAAATGTGTATTGTATGTATATGTGTGATGTGTTTACCTG